>JACCIC010000067.1:1390000-1452500 GCA_018907035.1 Sycobia sp. Sy_11 | reverse complement strand
GCTAATCGCTACGTCATTAACTCGTTTCACTTTGATTTTGAATGAATTTTTTAATATACATGTTTAATATGCATAACATGTCTAATGCTCAGTATGCTGATTGTAATCCGTGCTATTGTCGTCGAATTCGTGGAGGGAATCAATTATCTGTTAAAAAAAAAAAAAAAAAAATTGTATTAACCGTTGTCGACTTTATATGTATTTATTGAAATAATTAGTAAGAAAAAAATTCATATCTGGAAAGTCGGCCAGTGTTACAGGTTGGGAAAGTTATGCAGGATTCATTTCTATGGTAAATGAATATAATACATAACATTGATAATTGTTAGATTATATAAGCTGTTTAAGAATTTTTTTTTTGCGTGAAATGAGAGAATGCGAAGAGATTTTGAAAGAACAATTGTTGTTTAAGTAAGAAAAAATCCATGTAGAAGTGCCAAATGATGGTATAGTCCGGTTAGATCTGTATTAAAGTGCATAAAATATGTGTATAATTTATTTACAAATCGTGATAGATTCGCGATAAAATTTAGGCGATGCCCAGTCCAGTACAATTCCGTCCAAACGATGCTTCTATAATGTATAAATATTTCAAAACCTACTGTACCGCGCGGTGAGCTTCGATCGGCCCTCGATTCGTATCGCCGTGCGCGAGGGATAATCGGCCGAGAAGAACGGAAACAGCCCCGCGAGACGCGCCGGTATTACCTCGTGGCTTCCGGTTGGCCGCGGGTGGGGGGGCGGGGTGGACTCCGCGATCGCGGGTAAACATCGTCGGAGCTCAGGGCCGAACGGCGGCGCGCTGGCTTTTGTCGAAAAGCACGGAATTCGAAGGGAGGTCGGACGATGCGCGGCGACACGTGTGATATACCGGCGATGCAATGATTACGATCGACGAAAGAGTTTCGCGCGTACTTTGTCGAGATTTCGGAATTTTTCAGCTTTCCCCCGAGGCCCCTGACAGATACTACGGAAGGGGTTTTGGAAGAATTGACAATGCCGGGCTTCTTATGCGCGCACATTATCGAGCCTCAATCGTGTTAAAAACGTTGCTTTATCAGAAATTCATGCTATATTTGTTAATGGACGAAACACGGCAATGCAACAACTAAATGAACTTTTTAAAGGATCTGACGTTTTACGTGCACGATATCCGCCAAATCTATCGGTTCGGCAGCACGCATCGACTGTATAGTTCACTATTATGTTCAGAGATATATGATTAGAAAAGTGCACATCTAGCGGAAATTAAAATATATCCCATCGGTAAACCGTGTATTAAAAAAATTGCAAGATCAAGAGCTCGAGTCACAAAAATATGGGTCCCGTCAAGATTGTTTAAATAGGAATTATAAGAAATCTTTAATGTATTAAAAACTTAAATATTATTGAATGCTTATGTAATTGCTTACAAAATATAAGACTCTATGTATTTTTTATATCGTTGTTCACATATAATCTAATTCATTAAAAAATTTCTATTAGGCACGATCGTTGCATTGCAAGCCGAATCAGAAAAATTTCAAAGCATAGACATTCATTAAAACATGAATCCATGTAATTTTTAGCTTTTGGCTATATAGTCGTAACAGACTCGGCTTGAAAAAGTGTTATTTAATAAAATACTTTCTTGGTCTTGTAAGTGTTTTGAAACTTATTTAAAGTAAATGTTAGCCAGATTTTTTAAAATGAAAACCAATACTTGATGGCTAATAGCAAGAGAAAGATGGCTATACCAAGATAAAGATCAGACTGACAATCCCAAAATATCCCATACAAGAACGATACAATATATTAACCGATAATACCTCTTCAATACCAAGACAACATTTTACTAAATCTCGTCTTACAATCTAATTGTTCAATTCGTATATAAATGTAAAGATAATAAAATTCTCCATCCGACAATTTCCTATACGTTATTGTAAAACGAACTGGCGTTAAATATTTGGTAATTCTGTTTTTCCGTTTCACACAGTCTATTCTAACGGGGTTACATGAAGAAAGTGACATAGAGAGAGAGAGAGAGAGAGAGAGAGAGAGAGAGAGAGAGAGAGAGAGCGGGAGAGAGAGAGTAGTCTAATCGCGCACCTCAAGGCACTCGTGTCATAAAAGTAGATCGACAGTGGACCACGGAATAGCTCGCCCGCTGTGCCCGGCACGTTTGACGCGCAAATCGCGGCACTCGAGCGATTCGGCGCCCGAATCCCACTGGCCCCTCGCTGAAGCGGGCTTCGACGGCCGTATCCACCTGGCTCCGGAGAAACGAATGCAGGCCGAGCGCAGGCGGATGCTCCATCGGATCGCGAAACCGGGCATTCGCAGGCAAAGCTGCGGTAACTGAATCAGTTTATCGCGACAGCTTTCGTTCCTCGTTTTCTAATAAACGAAGGGGGGATATCCGAGGGGAGTGGGCGGTGTTAGGAGTTTCATAAAGAGCTTATGATATTCACTGGCAGTGTCAACCAGTAAGATCCTTATCAATAAGAACTGGAATAAGATCGATAAACATAGAGGATAATAGGAACAAAATTATTCCCCTCACTTCGCACCGAATTCCCGTTTTAGTAATTGGCATCTGCGATGCACAGTTCGAGGATATCCTTCTGCTACGGGACTTACTCTCAACTATCATACTAATTTTTACGTAGTAATTAGGAGAAAATTATAAAAATCGGTGAATTATTACTTTGTTGAATTATGACTTTAGTCATTTTACAATTCGTATTTTTAATTTTTTATTTATAATCCCATCTCCCATGCGGTCGACCATCTATTACACTGTTAAAAATGGTAAATTTAGTAGTTGTGTTCGACATAAGAATGGTTATGATAAAATTTTAATTTACAGATGTTACATGAGTTTCCACACTAAAATCATATTTGTATGAGAAATATCCGATGCTTATGGACTGAGAACCTTTTAAATATATATAGTGCCCCCAAAGTCTATTACGATTCCATTGTAATATATTAGGGATTAGGAAATTTGAATTATTTAACAGAAGAATCCTGGGAAAAAACAATATTCAATAATAATTAGTTCGATAAGACAAGCTTAATAAATTTATATTTATATCAATTTATTCATAAACTTATATTTATATATCGTAGGCTAAATAAAATGATAAAGATTTTTAATTTTGTACATTCATCGAAACATCTGGAGACAAAATTAGAAAATAAAATATGTTTCTATAGCTTATCGATTATTTTTAATAATTTTAATGCGGCATCAAGAATCTGAAAGAGCATTTTACGTTTCCAAAAAAAAAATAAATAAATAAATAAAGAACATATATCGATTAACTGTATGTTAGATAGTCATTTATCTTCCTTAGATATCGAGAAAAATTAATTATTGATATCATTAGATTTTCGTGACTTAATTTAAGAATTCGTCGACAGAAAATGTAGAATGAAGTATTGTATTTAAACTTCATTCAATTAATTTTAGCAATATTATTGATATTCTCTGAAGGTATTATTAAATGAATTTGATTTTTTTGTAAATGTATAAAATCGGTATTGTCTTTTTTTTCCTTTCTTGTACATTTATTATTGAAGTGTCTCGTCCGACTCAGTATAAAAGACTATATCTTTGGCAGAATTACGAACATAAGAAATTAGAAAATAACGAAGACTTAAGAATCATAAGTGGTGTCCACATACTGAAGTTCGTGCTAACACTATATTTTTATTTCGCTTATTTTTTGGACTCATGGCAGATGGAAGTTACGGGTGTACAGATCATATCGAAGTGATTAAAGACTCAAGGCTTTATACAATTATTGGAAAATGAATTGTCTATGCGAATTCGAAGATTTACTTGGATTTTCGAATGTACTTTTGTAGATTCTGGACAAACCTGACGGGATAGAACTGAACGCATTCCAACTTCAATCCAACGATCCTAAAAATCTATCGCAAATATAGTCAGGCACTGGGGACAATTTTCGTCAATTTTTTTATAATGGAAGTGTACTGACTGTCTGTCTCGATGGCCGTTATTGAAACGCACCAAACCACGAAAATCGAAGAAAAACTTGACATAATGAATCTGAAAATAATGAATCGTATAATAGAATAAAACAATATTTCCAATACCCATCAAGTCAAATGTGTCTGTCTTGGCGAATTTTCCCTTCCTTCCAAAATTGACAAAGACGAACAGACGCGCCCGCGCTCGAGGTGTAACGATTCGCCTGCAGTTACGTCCGCTTAAAGTCCAAGATCGCGCGAGCGTATCGTTTCGAAATCTCGTTCAGTTCGGCGTACGACATCTTCGAATCAAACAAAAAAAAAAAAAAAAAAAAACAGGCTCCCTTGTGATAAGATAAATCCTCGTGACAACCATACGCAGGGATATTTTTTTCTTGTAAAAAGAAGGAAAAACATTATTTTATCCATGGTACAGGGGATGCTAATCAGCGGAACGTCTTTGTAAACAAAGCGCGTATAAATCTTTATAGCCGTGTTTGCCGTGTCAATCGATGGGGATAGATGTGGAGAGAGAGAGAGAGAGAGAGAGAGGCGAGAGACCGAAGTTTGTGTACAGACATGGGAGAACGCTGAAGAAGGGGGTGGGACAGGAGTTGGCAGTATCCGAGGTATACGAGTCCTTTGCTCTATCGAGCCGTGGCGCGGTAAACCTCGCCGGCGGTTCGGGGAAAATTAATATTGACGAATTCTCTCCGTTCTCGTCTTTACGGCGGATCAAAATCGCTTTTCCGCCACCGACTTTGGCAAAAAGCAGCGAAATATACTCGCCGCGCAGTTCTGGGAATCAAAGTATTCGGCAACCCCGTCGTCGTCGACGGGTGGTAATTTTTATTCTCATCGAGATCATTCGTCTTCTACGGTTTTCTTTTTTTTTTAAGATTGCACTTGACGCAATGGGAGGTCCTCCTTGATCCACGTTGGATAGCGCATCGCGAACGACGGTAGTTAATAATGGGATCGACAGCGATAGAGATACGCGGCTACAGTTTTCCCATCGCTCGCGCATCCCTGGCAGCGACGCTCGTGCGCGAGCGCGCTTCGGACGCGAAATTGAAGCTGCTTCGTTCGTGATCTCTTGAGCACGGAAATTGCAACGTTATTAATTTTATGCGAACGACAGGTTGAGTGTTCGAAATCCGTTCGAGTTTTGTGTGATAAAAATTGCGGATGAAAGCTTAATTCGAGTAAAAAGCGGATTAATTTCGAGCCATGTACATAGATAAACCTGTAAGCGTGACATCGTCAGCAAGGTCGAGAAATGTATGTAACGGCTGATAGGAGCTACATACGTGCGTTCGCGTGATTTATTAAATAAAATATCGTACATTTATCGTAGAAGCGATTATTTAACTATAGTTGCCGTAACTATTAGAACGAGAACGATGAGAATTTTTCAACGACGAACGTTGACCACCGACTCGGATGCATAATGGTTCAGCTTAAAAATAAGTAAAGTAAAATAAAAATAAAATAAATAACGGTGGGAGCGAGGGGGGGGGGCTGCGAGAAAAAAAAAGGCCTAGAAGTAGATAAATAGGCTATGACAATGTCTCGACCACGTAGGACGACGGCCGCGTTACGAGGCCACATTCGACCAGATAAGCCACGCAGCGAGTCCGTCATTGCCTGCCCCCTGCGCCCGCGTCGTCGCCGACGGGCTCGTAAAATTCCGCGATTTCGCGCTCCTCGCCTCTTGCTCGCGAGCGCTGCGGGCGAAATTTACCTCCCTTCCCCCAACGGGGGGGGGGGGTAAGTGTGGAGTGGGGCGAGGGGGAAGTCTGACCTTCGGCGGGGCGTCGAAGTGCCTCCACATTGTCGCCGAGGATAATATTTGGGGGTGGAGAAGGGGGCGCGACCCAGAATTGGAGGAGATTTCGCGCCGGGGGTTTATGAGCAGGGGATTCGAGATTCTTTTAAATTTGAATGCCCGGTATCGGGTCAGAAGTGTTCGGGTGTGAACAAAAAAAAAAAAAAAAAATGAATACCAACTGTAGATTTTTCTGGCTGTTCCGTTCGGACGATACGATACGGCATTGATTATATTCATTCGGAGAATCCTTGGATTTAACATAGGAATTATCTGCGAATGATAAATCCACAATTATTAATTGAAATTGCGAGACAACGCCGTGCGAACTCTGTTTTCCTTTAATTTAAATATTCGCCACGATAGGTCGGACTAATGGCTTGTGCTCCCAACGGATACTGTAGGAAGTACACAACGCACAGCAGAGCGAGTCAATGTCGAGGAAAATTTATTTTTATTGCTCCATTTACCTTGCAGAATTCGTGGTGAATATAATTTAATTTTTTTTCTATTGCTTTGCCGATTTATTTTTTTTTCTATTCAGCATTATCGTTATTTCTGTTTAGTTTTTTTTAAATGAGACAATGTATTTATTTTTGAAAGGATATTTTTGAAATACGTATTCATTTTTTAAATGACTAAGTGACGATTATCTATCGATTTGTACACGATGAATGAACCTTTTGCGATTTAACCTATGGGCAAATGGTAACGGGTCTGGTATACGTCAGAAAATAAGGTGATTTTCTGATGAAATAATGCGAATACAAGAAAAACTATTTTCAAATATTATAGATTTATAAAAGTGATGAAAGAACACGAGATGTCATTTTATTTTTTCATAAAAATAATTTTCAACCTAATAAGTTTTATCGTTATTGTCCTCTTATCCTTTTATATTTGAACTTACTCGAATTTCTATTCAAATGTTTAATTAACAAAACGAACAAAATTGTAGACTATTTAATTCTTTAACTAAATATCGATAAAGGAATCTTTCTAGAATTTCACTTCATTATTATTAAACTTATCGGAAAATTTACCATTGTCATAATATATATATTATTGCCACAAACGTCATAATATATATATCAGTAGTAAAATTATTAACAAATAAACTATAATTTTCTAAATATTGCGAAGTCAACTGAATATTAAAGGAAACTGATGCGTTTTAGGATCGATTCTTATAAAACTCTTCATGTACAGTTTCAATTTATTCAATTCGTCACCGAATCCATCAATTAGTACAGAACGGGTATTATTATATTTGCATGCCACCCGTGTGCACAATAATTTGGCACCATTTTCCTGAATTGTATATTGCTCTTCGTTAACAAGTCCAAGCTTTCGCGTGTATATACACACACACACACACACACACACACACACGAAATAAAGTATGGGAAATAATTCGCGAAGACCCTCCGCGCCCCCCTAATATATATTATTAGCAGACCAGTTCGACTCGAATATTTAACGGGACCGCAATAAGGATCAAACTAGTTTTATATGTATGCATGGGACGCGGGACGAGGCGGCATCGCACGCGCGTAACTCTGCACGCCCAGTATTGGCGATCAAACAGAGCGCACGCATATATGTATATATATATATCGCGGAAACTGCGATAATAAAGTACAGCCAGGCACACTCGGCGGGGAGAGGGGGGGGGACCTATACTTATAGATAACAGCAAGCTTCCACTCTCGTGATGTAGATGTACGCGCGCCGAAGCCCTGCTCCCCCTCCGACCCCCTCCTCCCCCCCGTTCACGAGCATAACAGTAGTTTATCCGCGTTATAATTCACGCCCGAGGAGAGGCGGCGGCGGCGGCGGCTCGCGCGGCTCGGGCTACTGCTGCTTACTGCGAAATTTCGAGTGTAAAGATTTCGAGCCGAACTGAGGACATAACGCGGACGATCGATTTTACGGATTTTATTGTGTAAATTGCTTCGGTAAGATTTTTAGTCGAAGTTATACGACGATATTATGGAGTACGCGATAATTGTTTATTAATGTAGGTTTAATAATTAGAAATATGTTTTAATTCATGTTCACAGATCGGAGAGAAAGGCAATGACGGAATTGCGCTGTTTTCGCGATCACGATCGATAAACCATATGAGCCGTTAAATGTCGAATGATTATTTAAATTTTTATCCAAAAATTCGTATAATTGACGGATCTTCCGTTACGATTGAAACGAGCGATAAGAACCTCGCTTTATCGGCTCGAGCCATTTTTTTCTCTCTCTCGTTTCTCAAGGAATAAATTCTGACGCCGTAGTTTCTTGGCCGCGTCGAGGATCGCGTAATATCCTGGATCTGCGAGATTTCCCAACTGAAGCATTTGACCAGCAAACTAGACTGGATCCAATTCTCGATCATTCGCAAGCGTAATTATATTAGCGATTTATAATTATTATTAGTTTCTTGATGCATTAGTTATTTAGTTTATTTAGCTATTACAATAGTTTATTAACACGATTATCAACATTATATTAGAAAGATACATAATAGAAAACACGTATAGATTGTATTATAACTTTACATACAAAAGTAGTGAAGTTTTTTTCTTTTTTTAATTTTCCCTCATACTATTGACAAAGAAAATATTGATTATCGGATAATAATCGAGGAAATAACTGTTCATACATTTATCGAATCTTTTTACATCTGGGAATACATTACCTGCGATATCGGTCCATCCGGTGACCTAAAACAAAACGTGCATTCTACTTGTAATAGTTTTCATTTTGTGCATAATTTTTACTTGTCCAGTATATTTTATTGAGCTCGCAGAACGACGTAATTATTTTCTACTTTTTTAAGTATATATTTAATAGACGCGCATGCGCAACTTCACAAACTCGTTTAATTTTAGATTCAAAAGTTTAATGTAAAAATTTTCGAGTTTACTGAAACATGTCAATAAAATATCAAATTTTTTAAATTTAAAAAAAATGTAGATTTTTGACTGCGCAAATGATAAAGGTCTAAAATTAAAAATTAGTTTGAATTTAAAATTATTTATAGTTAATCCTAAAAAATATCGATTTCATCGCGCGTTTACTTAACGAAAAAAAATATTAATGCGAATTTCTGCTGTTTTTTTCTTGTTTTTATTATTTTTTTTTTCATTTCTGTTGGAGATCGTCAAGCTTCCGTTTATAAAATTTCCTTGTTAATAGAACTCTTGCCTTTAATTAAATGAAATTCTCTTATTAAGATTTTCATTTTCATGCGTCTCGTTTACTTTCATAACTTCCATTTCGGGCAATTGAAATGGGTTAGAAAAAATATTGCGAAAATTTGTGCTTTCGCACGCAACGTTGGTGCGGTATGCGACGCGCAATGTAGCGAGGAAGCTGCGCCAAGAGGCATCGCGGATCCCATCGGCGAGGAGCGGAAAAGATGGAAAACTTGGCCGCAAATGAAAAGAATTGGACGGAAAGTAGAATAATACATGAGCGGGTGAAACAGCTCGGGCAACGGGTCTTCGGGACAGTGTGTGCGTGTGTGTGTGTGTGCGTATGTGTGACGCGACAGTGTTTACCACGCGCACACGACACGTGAAAAGCGACCGCGTAAGACGAGCAAACAGAGAGAGAGAGAGAGAGAGAGAGAGAGAGACAGATAGAGAGTGACAGACAGTACAAGACGAAGATGCATAGGGGAGGGGGCGACGGAGCGGGGAGCGGGATGGAGCAAGAAACCCATCCAACAGGGCGAAAGGCAATTCCAAGCGGTGCCCCCAAGCTTTTCCCTACGAATTCTCTTTGCCCGCACGTCAGCTATCTTCTCCTCTATCTCTCTCTCTCTCTCTCTCTCTCCTTTCTCTGTCTCTCTCTGCCTCTCTCTCTCTCTCCCTCTTCCTCTCTCCTTCCCTTCCCCTTACAACCATCCCCATCACCGCCGTTTCTCACGATCTTTCGCGGCTCGTTGGTTTCCGGCCTAAATTCTAAAACCGGCCTCCTATCCAAACGTACAACATAATACGTATGCCCCGTTGACGCCGCGACCGCCCCGAGGAGTACGTTCGACATCCCGCAAATGTTCAACCCGCCACGCTCCCCCACGCTCCCCTCCCACACGCCCTCCTCGCCCCGCTTACCTCGTCTAGTTTTATACAAAACTTTCTCCCGCCGAGCTTTCTCGATACACAGTAACCCCGTAAGTGGCCGACTTGTAGGCTCATCCCTCGCGGGCTTCTCTCCCGTCTATGTACTTTTATAGAGCCTCGACTTCTTCTTCTTCTCCTTCTTCTTCTTCCCCTCCATCTCATCTTCCTCCCCCCCCCTTCGTTTCCTCTCTTCTACTGCTCCACCGAGATAACTTCGTGTCAGGAGTGGGATAGTGGGGGGATAGAAAAGGACGCGCGTCTCCGAGAAAACCGAGTATGGGCCGAAGAGGGTGAAGAACTGCATTTTCTACGGTCGCGCTCGTTTTCTTTTTTTTTTTTTTTTTTACTACGCGAGGGTACGCCGTTTATATTTCGAGCCGCTGCGAACCTGTGTAGCCTTGTCCCTGGGCCATCTGACGTTCCCAATTGAAACTTTCGTCATTTTAATCATAACCTTCTTGGGAACTTTTGGCCATTCGGGTCCAACAACATGCCTTGTTTACACGGAGACTCGGAAATTTTATCCGGGCGAGAAACGTGAAGGAATTAGCTCTGGAAAATTCTCCTGCGATCAAGTTTTTACGGCCGTCCTCGCGTATATTATCAATGCAAAAAAGTCCATCGATCGACTAACTTCGTTGTTTTTTTTTTGTCGACGAAGTTCCATCGGTTGCCACTGTGAAACGTTGGATGTAAACCCAGTGTGCACCGAAAAGTATTAACTTTAAACGGTAAAAAAGTTAGTTCAAATGATCTCGTGCTCTCCGACAATTATGAAAATGGTAAATTTATACATTTTTTTTTCATGCAGCAATTAAATTTTCCCGTTTAATTTGCAAAAATTCAAGCCACAGAATACAACGATTCTCCACCTTTTGCGCCGCCTCATACACAGCGATAAATTCTTAAATCCACTGCTGACACCGACAAACGAACCCCCCACCGATCGGCCGTTCGCTCAGCGATGAACACTTCGTTTAGAATCAATTGTGCCAGAAAATATTATTGCTGTGCACGAGCGGAATATTCCAAGATTGTCATGTCGCTTAAGAAGAGATCGAGTCATACTTATATGCATTAGTTTGATAAGAATCAATAGGATATGGAGTGAAAGTTTTGCTATTCAGAATATTTGTCCGCGTTGGATTCCATATACGTACTTTGCCTAAGTTCAAAAAGATTCTGATGTTTTTAACGATAAGTCAAAGCGATACTGAAATACATTTTCGAGAAAAAGAATCTGGGTAAATCATAGACGCAGATGTTGCGAGGAATTTCGAGGAATCTCAGGAGTGAATAATACGCTACGAAAATTGATTCGCGTGCATGTAGACATCTGTTAATCATTATGGACAATCTTTCGAAAGACTATAAATGTAATTTTTTTTTTTTTAATATTGAAAAATTATGATTACCAAAAGTAAAAAATGACAATGATACTTTATTAATTTTGAAATGGTGACCTTAAAAAATGGGAAATAGTTAGTCGAATTTATCTTAATCCATATAATGAGTGTTTCTAATATTCAATAATTTCACTCATTGACTAAAAGTTGCTTTAGCGCAACTGTACTGGATATCTGGAAGGCCAATCGTAAAATTGCGCTACCGCTGCGCTATGCTCAGCGTACGTGAGGGGAGGGTAACTAGTCATCTATTGCGTTGACCCCCTGTCCCCCCTCCTGGTACAATAAATTCACGAATTTCACGCTATCCGAACGCACCGTATACTTCATTGCTCTGTTTATGGCGCATTGAAGGCGCAGATTTCGAAGTGACTTCTACTCCCACGTGTACGTGAGTTCCGATAAATTTGGACTTTCAAGAGGCAGTATGTCTTTTTTTTATCATTATATCGCTTTTTAACAATGGGATCCCGTCGCTCTCGATTAGTTGATGTAATTTAAGTACAGATTGTCCGTGCAAAGAATCTCGATCGCAGTGAAAATATGGGGTTTTCCAATATATCTATTAAGGAGTAAGAAGTAAAAAGGAATAAGAAGAGTAAGTAGTAAGTAAATCAAAAGGAATAATCGAATGTCGGCACTGTAATACATCGAATCTAGTTCACAAAGGTGACTTCTAAATGTATAAAATGTATAATATATGCTGTGCACGTTATATACTTAAGTATACAAGCTACAACTCAATTCTAACGATCATAAATAATTCAATTAATTTTTACAATATCGTATCGAGAATTGTTTTTTAAATGAAAGAAGTAATAACGACATATTTTGCTGAATTACTAATCTCGTTTGACGAAATTTGCGTCCATGATTTGGATAAATAACTCTAACGCTAGAAGCCACGGCGTAAACACTTGAACTCTTCGCACCTTTGTCCTCGAAAATCCCGGAAAAGCTCGCTTGTTGACTTATCGAATCACGAAAAATCTCTCTCTCTCTCTACTTTAGGCAGCTGTAAAAAAAAGATCCGATAAAATTCGGCTGAATGTCGAGTTATATATATTTTTTATTGACTATAATGTGAAGTTTATAACGAATGGCTGATCAGGACGCAAAAGCTTTTACTCTGGTTCATATATACAAATATATAGCTTTATAGACGCCCCTATTATTTTAATGAAAGCCATGAAACTAAATTTTATATTTATTTTCCTTGATACCACTATTGGCGCCTTTAAATATCCGTAAATATAGAAGTTAAACGTAAGTGAAAGAACGTATCGATTTCCAATAAATTCCGTTTTACTAGACGATTCGGCGCTGACTATAGATTTATTTAACACGAAAAGTTCAGCAGCCTGTCTATTCTACCCTCGTGCCCAAGACAAACGAAACAATCATGGGCTTTCGATATAAAGAACCATTGAAAGTGCACCGTGGGCGTGAATTTTCGTCCCATTGGAATCGTCGATAATTGAAAATTTATCCTACGCCCAATTGAATTTCCGACTGTCTCGTTCCGCGTACAGCTGAAAAAGTACAGGCGAAGCGAAATGCTTCGTTAATATTGATAATAAGTCGAGATCCGTTCGTAGCTGGTTCCGGTAAGCCTTTTTTTCGCCGGGGATTGGCATTCTGCAGAAAAGTTTCGCTCTTCGATAAAGAGAAAGTGTAGAGGGTAGTTCTGTATTTATACGCGTGCACTTCGACTTTACTTACGGCTTTGTTTTCGCAGTATTTTCCATAATTCCTGGACGTAAGTATAAGCAGCGACCTGGCTTCTGTTCTCTATATTGCGAACGCGAGAAATAGAACATTATCTGCACGTAGTTCTAATAAGCTGAGATGGAGAGAGAGAGAGAGAGAGAGAGAGAGAGAGAGAGGAAATGAGAAAATATTATAGTCACAGAGTGCATACGAGAGTACATACTCGTATGTTAGATATCTTATGACAAGTTGAAGTACTAGGAATACAAGCACAATAATTCAGACTAATTTATATCACATTTATACATAACAGTAGAAATAAGAATCATTTTTCAAAGAATACAAGTATATATTAAAATCAATACGTCCATACGGCTTTTATTCTATAAAAATTGGATTTACGTTCACGCTGCTTTAAACGGACCAGTGAAGGATTTGAAATATAGATTTCGAATTGTAACGCGCCATAGCCATCGATCGAAATAATTTAACATTATTCCATCAACCAATGGTCCCAGCCAGATTATGGCAACGCTAAAAAGTCTCATCAGTAAGATATTGACGATTTTTCACAATATGAGCTGCCATGAAGTTGTCATTCAGAAAAACCGCTCAAAGATCACTAGTCGCCCTAAACTTATCACAATGAAGGATCATTTTCCATTCCAATTAATTATTGTACTAGATTGCTGGCCTATAGCGCTCAACTTTTTCATTTTACTCGGCTGTTTAATGACTGTTGCAAAATAATCTAAAGCCCGTTCCCTCCCTTTTGGATACTTCCATTTGCAGTCAGGGATAATGTACTGTTAGCGTTCAAGTCCTCGTTTTAGCAATTATCGGATTTTGCAATCGAGAAACTTAGAGCTGATGTACTTTTAGTATTTTTAGAAATAGTGTCAGAATATGCCCTGCTAATACGAAATATATACTTGGTATTAAATCCTTCGCACTCTAAATCAAGCATTTTTCATTCAGGCATTTTTAAGGTATAGTTCAAATTGGATATATCTGAATATTTGGTGAAAATCATTGCAAATTTTAATTTTAATGTAAGTATGTCATTGCACGACTGAATGCTGCAAAGTCCAATAAGCGCAAATACGATACACCCCGTCCAAGCTTCATCACTTCTCTCGGATAGAAGCAATAAAGCCGACTTGAGTATGCTATTCGGCTCTAAATAGAGCGAAGATAAGAAGCGAAGCGAACAAAAGAAGCGAAGATAAGGCCTAGAATTGCATGAGCACAGTATTCAAGTGCAATACCAGATGCAACCTAGATATCCGTCATTACCTCGACCTTCAGCTGTGATCTGTTCCGAAAATTAAAGCATCTTTGATTTGATATGTCACTTCATAAGACCTTCATAACTCAGTGAGGCTTGTTCACTGACATGTGATTGATTCTGATTATTAATTTGTCTAAAATGAAGGATCTAACAGTGAAGGGCATTTGCAAAAGAGAGTTTTGTTGAACAGACTTGTAGTCCACAATCTGATTGTAATAGAAAATTTTGATAAACCATACTTCAGTTATAATGCTAAGATATGTTCTAATCTGTTACATCCTATAGCGAACCTATCATGGTGGTGATTGTGTAACGTTGCAATGTAATTATCAATTTTTTTTTCATTTAAGACAGAAGAATAAAAAAAAACATTCTGAGGCTTTAATCAAATCCGATTAAATCAGACTTCTGCTCAGAATTGAGACAAGGAAAGTACATATGTCAAGGTTTTGGAGTCTTGGATCCAATTGGTTAATCCAATAGCCGCTTGCATTGTTTCTCACCGCTAACGATCCAACCGTTCGTCCAAAAAAAAAAAAACAAAACAAAAAAAAAACAGCAAGGTATTATCAAGGAGACGACGGGGAAAGCGACGATTAACGCCTGATCGGGGCCGGCAACGAGCGTCGCCCGCCGCCCGCGAGCTCGGGCGTTTAATTAAACCGCGCCTAGCTCAAGCCCCGCCGTCCCAGCGGCGCCGTCGCGCAATAATTGGCCCGGTCGAGCGTTAACCGCCGCGTATCTGTCGGTCGATAAACATCGGTCGCTGCACGCGTCGCGCGCTGGCGTCAAACGCCCCGGGTACGAGGTCCGGTCCACCGCGACGCCACAAATTGACAGCGCGTCCGGGAACCGATCGACCGCGCCCGACTCGCCGGGGTACGTGTAAATGCGCGCGAGGCGCGCGACGTTCGACATCGTTCGCGACATTTGCCCATCGTCCCCCCCCCGCCCTGGGGACGTGGGATAACGGCCGTGCGTTTACACAGCTGTATAAATAATGTAAATTGTGTAGCGCAAAAAACAAGAACGGTACCGTTCTCGAAGCCATGAACGGGTCTCTAGGAAATCGCAACGGTACGTCGGTTAAGCAGAAATTAATCATTTAACGGCCAGGACGAGAGCCACCGGGAGACTGAATTCGGTTTATACGAAAATCTGAATTTCAAGCCCCGCATATTAAGGTCAGAAATAATCTCGCCAAATGCAGCGGAAAGACACTAGAGTTGTAAAATCTGTGCGTCGCTCTCTGTCTCAAAACAGCTGCAGCACGGACTGTAATAAAATCGCTAGCGCGCAATTTATCATAAGGGCAAAAGAAAGATTCTAAGCTTTCTATATTAATTAGCTCTGTTTATTTCTCAAGAAGTTTCTGTCACTTCGTGGAGTGAGTAGTATAAACATGCGATAAAATTCACCTAACGTCGATACACAAAATAAATTCAGTTAAAAATATGATTAAATAAAGATATTACCCGTGTAGAAATTTATTCTCGAATCTAACTAGTATCAGGCGAGTTTTCCTTATCAAATGTTCGGACCCAGAAGGGAAATCTAGAACAATCTAGTCTGATCCTAGTTCCGATTTGTCCCACTTTTAATAGCATTTTTAATAGGGAACGAGCTTAGATTTTGGTAGGTATACCAAGCTAGAAACTAGACAAAATCTAGTCAGAAAATCTAGAAATTAAGCCAATAATAAATTATTCTAATTTTTTTTCTTCGATTAAGTGAATAATTTTTTGACTGCTTTAATATTTATTTATTTAAAATAAAAATATATATTTATGTATTTAGGTGACGCATACCATTGAATTAGCATTCATAAATTATTTTCTATATGACTATTACACATATTCAAATTTACAATAACAATTAATAATTATTAATATATTTTTATATACTAATTATTGTAAATTTTAATGTTAACCACCTCTGCTGAACATATAATATTTTATTCGATGAAAAAAATTCCGACCTCCGCTGAGGATCGAACCCACGACCCTACGATTCGCAAGCTAACGCATTATGCACTATGCTAAAACGCAATATGCGATTATTATACTATACTTTGCATATGACCGTACAGCACTTTAGATCATATAATAATATTTTATAAACACAAGATAATACATACATAGTAAATCAATTTTTTAAATTCTTTCCCATGTTGGAAAGATCTGCGGGTATTTATATATATATATATATATATATATATATATATATATATATATATGCACACGCACACACACACACACATATTTATTATATATATATATATATATATATATATATATATATATATATATATATAATATCTAATTTTCGTACACATAAAGTCTTGATTAGAAAAGACGTCGTTCATTCTAATATTAGAAAAAGTTGAGGAAATCTAACTAGAATCAAAATAGAAAGTCTAAACATTTCCTTACTTCTCTAACTTTGCAGATTCCGCCTAGAAAAACGTGAGTTTTTCCAAAATAGGGAGAAGTTAAGAAAATCTGACTAGATCCAAGATAGAAAACCTGATAATTTCCTTAAGTTTTCTACTTGTAAAATTTTGACTTGTGAAAACACGTATTTCTTTCTAACATCAATAACAGATAAGGAAATCTGAATAAATTCGAGAAAGTAATAATTAATATAAGATGATTATTAGATGATCGAAGGGAAATCTAACTCGGATCTGGCGAGTATTACCTACATGAGGACATCATCAGTAATACTGACTAGGATCTAGGGATATACCGAGTATATTTCTGCACGGGTAGTTGCTTTATTTAAAAATCAATATAGTAGAAGTATACTAATCATTAATTATTAGTATTAGTCATTAATCATTAATCATTAGTAGAAGGATAATAATCATTAAATATTTTATATTATATTTAAGCTTCATGTAAAGGTTCTATTAAAGTTACAGTATTATCAAATTAAAAACAGAAAAAGCTATACTCATTTACGTATTAACATACTGATTTTTAAGGTTGTCTACGAATGAAATGCCTTAATATCAATGATTTTTCCGGACAATGAAAAACATCGCAGTTACAATATGAAAAATATCATTCACAATGTACGAGTTTTACGAGTTCCATTATTATCGGCCATTCCGCTGATTTATTGCAGTAGATATTCCGTGGAACGGTACATTGGCGTGTTTTTAAATACTTTGCTTTTTATTCCATTGTACATGAGAAGATCGTGTTTTTTTTGTTTTTTTTTTATTAAAAAATCTTACTTGAATTGCAATAAAAAAAATAATGTATTGACGAAGATACCGATACAAAATAATAAAATTTAGACACATATGCTGCCGAGTGATGTCGTCGATCCCATTCGACAGAAAACATTCGTAGAAAAGTACGTAAAGTGATTTTTACCGATCGTCAATCGAAGTTGCTGCAGATGACAAGAAAGTCGAAGATATCGTATGGCACTTTGCTTCATACGTTCTGGAAAAATTTACTAATGAGATGGATCATAAAGGAGTACGAGACAATATGAAACGTCCAACCGACAGAAATGAAATTCCCCCCCTCACACCCTTGCACTGTAAGAATATAAATGATAAATCGTCGAGTTTTTTTCCTCACCAAATTTTTACGACAAAATAACATGTGAGATACTGTATAAGAGTGCTTGCGAATGTAACTCCTGATAAAAATTCATTAGTCCCTATGAAATTAAGCTCCGTGTTGTATGACTGCGCTATATCTACACGCGTGACAATGTATGTCTAAAGAAAAAATGTAACAGTGTTCTTTTGTTTATTGAAGAAAAATTTCGAATACTTTGTAAGAAAATATTTTTTTGGCCAATAAACGTATTTAAAAAAAAAAGAAAGAAACGATGCTCTATATGTACACATAGTCCATCAGTCGAGAGACGCGTATATATATATATATATATATATATATATATATATATATATATATATATATATTGGAAATCCAATCGTTCTTCTTCAATCCCTCCTTTGCACACAAACGCACGCACGCATATATGACCCCCCCCCCTCGCCCCACGTGCCTACAGTCGCGGCCTACGGGCGATAATACGGGAATTTCGATTTACTCTTAAAGGGCTCGATATCTGCGTTAAAGGGCTAGTCCCTCCGCGCGACTTCGTCGGCTCGACGTCGGGATCGTGTAAGGATTCGTTTCGACGCGCCCTCGTCTCGCGCGGGATTTTTTTTCTCATCCAACGAATGGACATTTGTGCATGAGTTTCTATTTATGCACACATAGGTTCTTCTTGTAGCATTTATCGGAAATAATCCGATTGCTTTATATTACGTAATTAGAACATATACATATACATATATATATATATATATATATATATATATATATATATATCTATTATATATTGATAAGCCGTATCCATGCGAGATAATTCTATACTTTACCTGGTCAAGCAATACTTTAAATTCTATAAATTATGTTGAATTCTTTTAAAACACAATTATTATTTTTTATGTTACAAAAATATCGCTAAATTCATAAGTTTTACGAGCAGAAAAATGCATTAAATTCATTTTCACGAAGAAGCTGAAAGGAATCAAAGGACTGTAAAAGAAGATTGCGTCCTGTTCTAAAAAGTAGAAGACAAAAAAAAAAACAATCGTTTATTTTCTACAGAGCCAAAAGCCAAGTTGGAAGGAATTCAGAAGAAGCCTTTTATTTGCAGTAAAGCGCGAACTGGAGACTGGACTAAAAACGTCCATTCGTTTTCACGAGAATTGATAAAGAAAGTCCTTGTCTTCGGAAACGTTAGAACAGTGATTTTAAACAGCTTCATGCGCCAACATTACGCTATTGAGAATTAGATTGTTTAGGTAAAAAATTTAAAGTACCGTTCTTTGCTTACTTATTCTCTCTGACGAAGATCTAAGGAATTTCCTGCCTAAGAAGTTTCCTGTATACGGGCGTCTTTTTTCTGGATTAATCTTGAATTCCAGTACAATGAACGAGTGATAGATAATGATGTAACATTATTTATAATTTTTTGTATCGAGTATACGTAGAAACATCATACTTATGTATCACGTCAATGAAATATTAAATATCTAATAAAATATATAAACGTTAATAAGCGGGAATGTACGAAAGTGTATATTAACTCCTACTTTATGTTTTTGCAGAATAATCTCTCAGAAGAGATTGCACCTTGAAGCTTATATGATAATTTTTTTATAGCATCAACTTATTATTCCGCACACACACACGCACACACGCGCGCACACACACACACACACTATATATCTATAAATATATATACAGGAATATGGTACATCCATTAGTTGGAATCCTCTGATTTTTCAAAATTTAGTTTACGCAAGCATGGTCCATGGTTTCCTTGTATAATTGAAGAAAGCGTGTCTGTGTACGCCCGCGTGTGTATGTGTGTGTGTGTGAGAGAGAGAAAGAGAGAGAGAGAGAGAGAGAGAGAGAGAGAGAGAGAGAGAGAGAGAGAGACAGAGACAGAGAGAAGAAAAGGAAACACTACAAAAGAATATGATCAAGTTAAGATTCTTAAAATATCAGATTGCAGGGTGCGTCAAGTAGGTCTTCTTACCCTTCCAAATCCAGAGCTCGATGCTCTCCCATCTCCCTTTCCCACTCTGCGCGTATATTTTCTCTTCTCCCCCTGATCCTATACCCATCCCCGGCTGCTCGTACGAGGTATCAATTGACCGTCCGCCCCCCCCTCCGCCCGTCGCTTACCGGCCCCCCTCGTCGTGTACGCGGGGGGTCCACGCGACGCGTCGACCGTGCGTCGCACGCGAGCGACACGCGGTCTCAAAAGATCCGGTAAAAGCAGCGTACAGCTGCGTTCCTCCAGAGTTTCTCAGTCTCTCTCTCTCTCTCTCTCTCTCATACTCTATCCCAAAACGAAGTATCGGTATTAAAAGCACTTTAGTCCCGTAAAAATCGATGCGCCCATGCGCGGTCTCGCTCCCGCGCAGATAACCGAACACTCGCGCGTACCTTCGCCGTACATTGCCTTCGTAGTGTTGCCTGTTGAGGAAGAAAAGAGAATGCGTGATTTACGTCGCGAGCAGTCGAGAGCCTTCCTCCTCGGCCCTCCTCCCTCCCTGCCGTGTCAGATATAAGCCGCGCGCGCGCGCTTTACTAATCGGGTGAACAACAATCCTCCCATCCCCGCACTCCCCCCTTTTTGGTCCACGGTCAGGCGCGCTATCAACGCGGTATGCCTGAGTGGGAGACGGGGGGGGGGCGGGATTCTTCTCTCTTTTTTAGGTATGATTTTTGGTAGAGATTTTTCCATCGAATTTTCCAAAGGTATATATATATATATATATATATATATATATATATATATATATATATCTATCTATTAAAACTGTCCTATCGCATTTCTGTGGTTGAATCTCGATGCTGACATATCGAGAAATGCTTTCAAAATTTTTATTAAGAATATAAGATTTTTTTTTAACAATCTATAGAAACGAGATTGTCTTTTTATGTACACAATTGTGCACAATATTTACAATTTCTTCCAGAAGTTTGCTTGGTTTTGCCGAAAAATTCAACAATAAAGTTGCTCGATCACATTTGGCGCTTATTGATTATGTTACAAAACTTTCATGATATACCTTGCTTTTACAATTATTAGGCTGAAAATGGCTCATTTTCAATGTCAGACAGGACCTGGTGGTTCCTTTTCTTTTCAAACCAACATGGATCTTTTTCTGAACATTAATTGTCAAAGTAAAAAGCACGTGAAGTAAATGTAGTATGACATTTTTTCACGAAACGAGGCATAATTCTGAATAACTTTTTATCAATCTAAAAATCGCCTTTTATAGAAATAAAGTATTTTTTAATAAAGGTTTTTTTTTAATAAATACTACAATTTTAATGTTAAACAATATTTTAAATAAATATTAATTCGCGTATCGATAAAAAAATTCTCGAACCATAAACAATTCTCGAGTCCATAAAATCTTGAAAAAATACTTAACTTTTTCAAAAAAGTTTAGCGTAGAAAAGTTAAACTCAAAAAACTTTGTCAAAAATATTTTGCTCAAATGAAGAAACTTTAGTTGTTTTTTTTTTAAATTTGTTTTAGTTTATTCTTTCAGAAGATTTTTTTTTTTAGAATAAACTTTTTCAAGAAAGTTTAACTTCAAAAAAAATGGCACAATCCTTTTTGATCACTCCTCGGACTAATAAAGTCGCCCCGCCCTATCCATCCCCATCCTACCTCGGCGGAAAAGGAAACAAGACAACGTCGCTCCTCACAACGAGAGGAGCAAGAGCTTCGGAAATCTCGTCTTGTCTCGGCATTGACGAAGGACTCGTGTAATCATCTAATCTCTTTTTACGTGGATATCATTTCTGCAAAGATATGGTTCATTAATTACACCAACTTTAGCGCGAAGTGATTGATCACTAATTAAAATAGTATAAAGTCGACTACTGATAATCAGTGAATATAATTACTAATTTAATTCGTCCGGTAGCTTTTTTTTCGTAGAAAAGGTCTTTTTCTCAGAAATTTAATCAACTTCTCGGCACATGAAAGACGAATTTATTTATTTACAATTACACACGGTTGAATTGCAGCACGGATTACATACATATAGATGTTAAACTGAATTCTGAATTCGCGTGCAGTTTTGTTAGCACGATCACATCGATGCGATTATTTATCCAATAACCGCTAAAAATTGCTTCAAATTTTACGAGATCAGTGATTGCCAGCATCGCTGATCATTAGTGAAAAATAACTTCTTCACCCATAAAATCAAGGTCACTGAGCAAGTAAGTAAAAGATCCGACCAATTTTTTAGCTCCAAGCCGACGGATATAATTAAAAGTTGACCCATTTGTTTCGCGCGCCATCCGCGATATTTATTTCGCGCTTCCTTCTTCCATCCCGCGCCTCTTTCATCCTCTCCCGGCCGGGGCGGAAATTTCCCTCGGTTTCTTAGGGTATTCTTTTTTTTTCTCTCTCTCCTCTCTCTCTCTCCACCGACCTCGCGCGCCGTAAGAAGCGCGAGGCTGCACGAGCGAGCACTTCGGTGCTCTGTATGTAAATTGGATCCGTCTTGAAATGCTCTCGGGCGAATAAGTCTCCCGAAGTAATTTTACGGGAAAATGTTTTTCTCAAGCTCCGCCTTAAACTTCGGCCCTCTGCTCCTTTGGCGTCGCCTCGCGCCCGCCTGCCGCTTTCACTCGCCGCTTTTAACCCTGACTTTCGCGAAATAATTGCAAATTACGCGGCCGATCGTCGGTTGGTCGCTGGATGCTCGCCCCGGGTTCGCGCCTCGAGATCAAATGTCCGATTTAAGGTTAAAAGGGGGGCAATTGAAGAAATTTTTGTAATTTAATCGTCGATTATCTCGTATCGAATAATCACTGTTTGTTATAGTTTTCTAAAACAAGGGTACTTTTTTTAAATCAAAATAAGTTGCGGGTGTAGTGATTTTTTTTTTTTTTTTTTGATTTTCCAATAAAAGAAAACAAATGCTTTAAGGTAAATTAACGAAGGTTTCACTGCAACTGAGAAATTCTTGGCAAAGGACGATTTTCTTGCACGTAGATTTTTACACGTTCTCCAGTCTATTTTACACGATACAGGGTTGGTAATAAGTTTTAATTTTTGTAGACTAAATTACACGTGTCCTCAAAATATTTCTTCGACTTTTCTTCGTAATCTATTCATCATCCGGGCAAAGAACCACATGGACAATTTACTCGAACTTCTTGCCGAAATTATTGACACTAAATTTTGTTCGCTACTTGAACGATCGCGGTAAAATAATCAAGAAAATAATCCCTTGGTCGAATATAACTCGATGAAAGGATACTTACGGCTTTTACCGCAAACGCGTTAGAGCTTCGTATGTCTGCATTGCGGTGTCGTTCGATGCGCGAGAACGACTCGAGCTTTTAATATAATTAATTTCATAATCACAGAGATTCAGTGATTGAAATGATTTCATTTAATTAAAAGTGTTAAATGTCTACTATAACCTAGATATAGTCTTCTAATATTATAAGAAAATAAAATAAATATTTGTTAATATTATTGGTATACATTTATTTATAACGAAATTTATAAACGACAAAAATGAAAATAAACAATTAAAAAAAAATTCAGTAATTTAAGTGTTTAATTAGATTCCATCATATATAATATGCATTATTTAGAATAAATTGTTTATATTATTATATATTATATATTATATTATCTATATTTATATTAAATTCATATTTGTTTGACTCACGAATTTAGTTCAATTTAATTTAATTAGTATTAAGTGATGCCGGATCTATACACAGACAACTTTTATTGTCTCTATAGAATGTTAGTATAACTGAGTATGTTATTTATAAAATCATTATATACTAATATTTAACGTAATGTGGTAAATCAATAAATAAATAAATAAAATATATATTTTGCTATTAATAAATTATTTCGTACTAATTATATGAAAGTAAGTGGAATAAAACTTAATGAGTATAGGAATATCGGAGCATATTCATGGGGCATTTACCACTCAGATACTCGCAAATATAAAAATTCAAAAGTGTAAAAATAATTAAGTTGCGTAAAAACGCAGGATGGAAAATGCAGTAGTTTGAATTTCCTACAGTTTAGAAGAAGATTTATAGAATATTACTAGAGAGAGAGTGAGAGAGAGAGAGATAAAAAGAGAGAGAGAGAAAGAGAGAGAGAGAGACAGAGATTTGAATTATGCATCATTTTGAATAACCGAATATAATATCCCCCACATTATAGATAGGATATCGATACATTTTCATATATATATATATTTATAGTAACCCAAGATCCACCACAGAAGGAAACACTATTTGAAAGAAACAAGTAAATAATATATATATATATATATATATATATATATATATATATATATATATATATATAAAGTCAATTGAGCGGAATCCGATCGTTCGACAAGAACTTTGGACGATGTGCATATATACATATATATATATATATATATATATATATATATATATATATAATAAATCATCTGTATAATACAAATGCGTGATAAAGCGATGCGCCGCTCGTATAATTCACGCGTCTCGGGCCGCTTCCGCTCGTGATTCGCGCGACGCGCACTCCATTTTTGGTCCACATTTTCGAGCGTCGCGCCGTTTTAACGACGAAAAAGTCCCAGCAATTCCTATTCCCCTTTCTCTACTCGCCCCCCCCCCCAACGATACGTCACGCACCGCGAAATCGCGAAATTTTCCGCCGATGAAAAATCCCGGTCTCTTCTTTCACTCTCTCTCTCTCTCTCTCTCTCTCTCTCTCTCTCTCAGTCCGGCCCTCACAGAGGCCGCAACGTATTTTTCAGATTTTCTGCGTCGTTTGCGCTTCGAGGTCCATCGGAGGTGGAGAAGGAGTTAGGAGGATTTATCGGGCAGGAGATCCTCTATGTCTCGTTATTTCTCAGTAGATGGCCGTGGCGCAGCCTCCGACCACCCCTTCGCTGTCTTTATATATATATATATATATATATATATATATATATATATATATATGAGTCACATCGTGATCTCCAACCACTGCAGAGTGCAGAGTACTGTAGAGGAGGGCGAATAACGGCAGAGATTATGAAGTCGAACGATGGCTGGTGGAGGGAAAAAGAATGTAGTGAGCTAGAGAGAGAGAGAGAGAGAGAGAAAGAGGGAGGAAGAAAGAGAATGAAAGGTATAGAGACAGAATTATTTCCACTGCTTGATATCGCCCTCGTTGCCTTCGACTTCCGGTGCGTTGAATTTCCGAAACGTCGGAAAAACAGCCCCCGCCCGCGTATATACGCGCAGAAGCCGCGGGTTCCCGGGTCGCGAGAGACGCCCTTCTCAAATTTCGACCGAGGGCCAATCATAATTTCACAAAGTTCAATGGACGATATTGCACGGAAAATGACATTGTTATATTCGGATTAATGGCAAATACGGCATTAACTGGATTAAATTTGCGGAGGGTGGAAGGAGCTCTTTAACTTTCGTAGTTCTTCAAGTTATCCGCATGAAAGTTTGAATGGCCCCGCGCTAGGCGGCGCGAGCAGTTAGGTTAAATACGTAACAAACGCGCTTGCCCAATAATTCTTCCAGAATAGATCTAAAATACGAGAAGGATCTGGCGCCTTGGTTAATCTTCATAAAATTAATGATCATTTATTTTTCAAATAAATCGATTTATCGATAAGAGCAAAATAGGTCGGTTACATAATGCAATCGATCGATAACGAGATGAAGGGGCTGGCCTACAAAGCAATCGAATGAGGTCGGACGTAGTATTTGAATTTGTTTCGGAATTATTATACATAATGTTCGTGTGTGATTTAACTGCGAAAATCAGTGGCGTAACAACTAGTCCCGTCTAGGGGGTGTCCAAAAAGAACGATAAAACGAATGGTGGCTTTTAAAGACAAACTCGATAGAGGTCACTCGTAATAAAGTAAGGGATGTTCTGACACACTCGACACCCCATGATGAACGCGTCCCAGACTAAATTTACAGCGACATTTTTGTATCGGAGATTTATTCTTCGATTATTCATTTTATCGAACAACGTTCATGCGCATCAATTCGATTTATATTGCTATATTTATATTCAAATGCGCTATAATTATTACAAATTTGATTCAAAATTTTGACGATTCATTTGAAGGTCGCATTAACGCAGACAACATAACTTTGTTTTTAAATGTTCAATTCATAAAGAACCAATTAACCAAAATAATTATTATTTCTTTTCTTTTTCTTTTTCATTATACATAAATATTGCCAATATTAAAAAATAATCCATGAAAATTATCCGCTCGAATTATTCATTCATATTGCACTGGAAATTGTTCCGGGGATCGGGTATTTATAATATTTGCATAGGAGTTTTGCAATCCCCCCCCCCACCAACCTCCCCTCCCCGCGCCCTTATAACGAGATAAGTTGATTTCGTGCGCTCGGCAATTTTGAAAGTGCTTATTATTTATAAAGGCACGAGGCGTATTTGCAAAATTAAAATGATCCAGTGGCTGGCTCGCGCGCGAACCGAGCGCCGAACGTTCGCGCTCCTGAAATTGCGCGCGAGCGCGAATTTCCATGAAAATTATCCAAAGCAGAAAGATTGCGCATTATGGCGTTGTGAGCGCGAGCCGATAAATCGACACGGCGCGCGCGCGCGCTCTGTACCGCGGGAAATAATACTACTTTGTCGATCGGTGAACGTGAAAAAAGAAAAAAAAAAAAAGAAGAAAAAAAACGAGAAAAGAGGGGGGGAAAATTAGATTTCTCCGCGAGATTAATTATATGCATTGGGTGGGCAAATTATATTGGCGATCCGACGCCAGTAAAACCAGATCGGCGCTCGGCTTCATTATTACTACACAGACACGCGCTCCAGGGACGTCGAAAGTCCGAGTATATGTATACATATATATCGATGTATAGACTGTCGCGACAGTAAAAAATTTTTCAAACATACACGACAAATGTAGCCGTTCAGATTACCGAAGGACTTTCCCGTCGAATCGGATGAATTCAGTCGAAAGATTGCGATAAATGCGGCAATATATATATATATATATATATATATATATATATATATATATATATATATGTATATGTATATACTCGCTAGTAGTCTAGAAACGTAATTATAATTGTAATTCATCATAACCATAGCATACCTGATCTCGGCCATGCCCCAATTAATTATCAAATACATAATTTTTTATATTTTCTATTTGTTTTTATATTTCACAATGATAATATCAATCTAGTTGAATAATTATTGATATCCAATGATTATTCAATAACGTTTACCAGAAAGCATATTAAAAACCGTGTGAATGAATATATTTGTTATAAAAATACTGATTCTACGACTCATTGTTAAATAATCAGCACAAAAATTATAATTTCCCTTTAGTTTAAAATAATAACAATAAATTATCAAGTGAGATTCAGCTACGAGAGGACAATACTAATCAATTTGAAGAAAACTAATATAAAATTTGTTGCTCGAATTGAAATTAAAAAAATCCATTGGACAGACACCAAATAAAAAAAAGATTCGAAGAACGTGAAGAAAATTGTGAGATTAAAAAAAGAACGTGATGCATTTCTAAATGCATATAAAAGATAATCATAAATTTGACCATAATACTCTCTGCAAATAGGGCAAAGAAGAATATGAATAGCTTATAATGAATATGCTTGTAATGCCAGAAACGAGCATAAGTCGATTCTTCACATAAATACAATATATAATTTTATTATAATACACACTTATAAGTAAACGGTTATAAGTTTACGCTACTCCGCATATTTGTATTTTTCATTGCTTTTACATCGTACGTACTTATACATTTGTAATTTCGTCCTAGCTCAGTTGACGAACTGAACCACGACTTGCTGAACCACGATTGTAAGTTTTAAATATAATTTCAGTCCGCCATGCGATATTTCGTGCTTTAATTTATTATTATTATTATCTCTTATTTTGTATCACAGTTTTTTCACCTGTAGAAGAACTTTCTTAAGTCCGAAACCGCTGTTTTTCATAAATATCACAATTGGCGGTGAAAATCGAGAGTGTGAATTAATTTTACCGAAATAATTGTATACTAATGGTCATAGAAATGTAAATGAGCATATGAAGTATATCACAAATCGATTTCTATCTATATTTAAATATTTTTTTACATAATTTATGAATTTTAATAGCAAAATTTAATAATCATTATGACAGCAAACGATGAGAGCAGACGGACACAAATTGCTATGAAAAAAGAAGAAAAAAAATTGATTTGCCGGTAAGGAAAATGCATTAATACGGATCTAATATTAAAATATTTGTATCAAGTAATCGCAATGGGTATTATTTCTTGAGTTTGTTCTGTAAAATTATCAAGACCATGCCTAATTTACGAGTTGGGTAGTTGGGAACAAATAAAGAATTTCATAAATGCCAATGATTATAAGAATAATGTTCACTTGACGCTTCTAGTAGATGAATCATAAGAAAAGAATCACCAGGTCGTGAACCCATCCTAGGGAGGTGGAGGGGGGATAATCCCAAGAATAAAATTTAAACAGAAAAATTTAACAAAGTTCAAAAATTTCAAGAAATATACAGCAATGCTCATCTTAACCCTTGAAATTGACGTATTATTTATAATAATTCTACTATTTTATTAATATTTTACTATCTATTTGATCTCAAATAACGTGTCTTATTTACATCTCCGTTAAATTCGAATAAACAGACGATTCTGGTACGCACTTTATTTTATGTTTCCTAAATCTCTTTTCGCAAATATATAATTATATCAACGTAACAAAATGTGAATTACGAGAAACTTGTAAAAATATATCATCTTATATAGCCACTAAGACCGCGCGCAAACTCGATTAAAAATAAATCATCTTCGAGCTGGGCTCGGCCGTATGTTTTGTGCCTTTACTTATCTACCGAGAAACGATTATTCAGGTGTATACGAAGTCATATTTGTATTAGAATATTCGTATTAGACTCCATCAAATACAGACACGCGCACGCGCACGCGCAAAGTATAAATAAATAAATCAAGAGAGTCCGGCGTATTTACAAATCGCATTGCCAACGTCGTATCGCGCGCGTATCTCGTAAATTCGTCGCCAGAGGGATGGGAATTCCTCGATAGCAATTCGCGACGATAATAATACGCCGACCCGTACGGGGCAAAGTGCTTCCTCGGCATTTCGCCGTGAATATTGTACGGTCGGGCGGTGGCGGAGGTTAGGCAGCCACCTTAACACCCTCGTAATGCGCTTCGGTCGAGTGTCCAACTACGCGTCTATCCCTCCCCCCCCCTTTCCCAATAGCTCCCTTTACCCTTTCTCGGACGCTCGTGTCCTCTTGTGTCCCGCGACGACCAACACCACCACCACCACCACCACCACCACCCCCCCGCCCTCATCGTCGCCGCGCGCGTATACGCGCTTACGCGCAAATGTACCCGGGCCGTGCGCCGGACTGGCACGAGGACGCGCCCGCGCGACTCTAATGCTCGATGGATAATGCAGCTCGGCTGCTGCTCAACGCTCCCCTCTCCCCCCCCCTACCCGCCACATCAAGTGCGTTCGTACGCGCGTCGAGGGAGATTCCCGCGAGCGCGAGCGCCGCGTGTTTACACGCTCGGTAGTTAATATTTGAGCTCGCGCTCTATCTCGGGGGGCTTTTGCCGCGCGCTACGTACGCGTATGTCAAGAAATTCGTTTCGGCGCAATATTTAGAGAGAGAGAGAGAGAGTGGGAGGGAGAGAGAGCAGGTGGACGGAAGAGGAAGAGAATGAATAAATGTTTGGTATTGCGGTTAAGTACTCGTGGTCCAAAATAGCCCTAAGATAATACACAATCTTTGCATATCTGATAAAGTCTAGGAACTCATACTGATGAGTTTTAGATAAAAATAAATTAAAATGAATCAAGAGAAGATATAAAATCAAGCCGTTTACGACTGAATAACGTATGAAATTCACAAAAATAAGAATACCAAAAATAGCGAAGAGCCGAATATGAAAACATGGGAGTACAACGGACAAGCATACGGTCTACTTTGCAAAAGGACTTGAAAAGCATCGAAAGTGCAGCTGTCTGGGAGCGAAGTAACCGTGCAGCCTGCCCCAAGCGGACGTGGCGGATAAATTAAATAGATTTATTTCGAAAATCAAGCATGATTTAAGACATGATAAATTTATTCTTTACAAATAAATTGCCGGAAACCGATGGATAAGTATCGCACACGGTCTGTCGAAAACTTTGGCTTGGCAAAAGCACAAGGTTGCCGTGTCATGATAATTTTTCATCAATGTGCTCGGACTCGTCGATTCGTAAAAATTGATGAGAGCGAGGGACGTGGAAAAGGAGGGAATTTCTGCCCCGCTGCGTAATATGTGAGAAGATCTCGACGCATCTGTACGAAGCAGCAATTACAGTTGGGAAATATCTATAACCGTCGGAAATCGTATCTCGGCATTTTTTTGATTTTGACAGCCCGTCAACTTCGCTATTACATGCTTCCTGAGAAAGATCCAAGAACAAGTGCCGGGACAACAAGTAAAATAAGGCAGCAATGTTCAAATCGAAATTTTTAATTAACTCGAGTTTGATCCACTGCGGATGAATGAAAAGAGAGGGGAGGGAGACAGGACTGTCGTACATTAAATTTCAAATTGGAAATAATTGTATACAAGGAAATATCAATAATTTGGCTTTCGTCGTTTACGACCCCTTCATATTTATCTATTTATCTATTTATTTTTAACTTTATTCCTTTAGTCAAGTTCAGAAGTTTCAAATATTCCGCGGAGCATTCGGACGATTTCAACTTTTTATCGAGAAAAATATAAAATATTTCACGACACTACTCATGTAAAAATACAGTCGGCGAACATGTATTGACTACAAAATACCGAAGACAAAGATTGACCGAACGAAATCTGTATTTTTCGTTCTATTTTTTTTAAACTTTTATTTATTCGATTATTTAAGAATTCGATTTAAGTCGTATATTATCTCACATGTAAAGATTTAAATTATTCATCTTGGTTTATTGATTCGAAACATTTATGCATATATATATATATATATATATATATATATATATATATATATACCATCTGATCAAATTTGACCGGAACTGGTGTATTTAAACTCCACGCGTAAACTGAATCGGTTAAAATTTTTTTTCCTATATTGGTACAACCTTTCTTGATGTCCGTGTGAAATTTGAGCGCCATATCTCCATTAGTGCCAGCTGTTTGTTTACGACGCAAAAAGTTTGTCTGGCGATATTGACTATGGAAAAAAAGTTGATCAACGAGTTTGCTTGAAATTTTGTGTTTCCAATGGAATTTTTTTTGTTTCAAATGGCTTCCCGTGACTTTTCCTTCTTTCCGAAAGTCAAAAATCCGGTTCGGGGAATGCAACAGTAGTCCATAGTCAATATCAACAGCTGACGAATACATACTAATGGAGATCTGGCGCGCAAATTTCACGCGAACATCAAGAAAGTTTGTACCAATATAGAAAAAACCGATTCAGTTTTCGCGCGGAGTTTAAATGCACCAGTTCGGATCAAATTAGATCAGATGATGTATATATATATCTAATTTACATCATCTTCATCTCACCAGTCACCCGTCGATCTCAGCCCTCCCTCACGAGGCGGGACCGAGCAATGCGCAGCGGCGGCGCAACGCCTGATTAGCGGACGCGATCTCGTGTCCACCGCGCGTGTCTTCGACTTCGACAAAATCCCCCCACCCTCCACCCCGCCCGCCACGATCCCGCGCGAACGCAAAGCGGGAGTCCGACAGTCAGCCCCGGTTCCTCCGACGTGACTGTTGTCCGTCGCGGTCAGGTAAACCGGCGGAGAGGGAGGGGGGGGAGATAACTGTACGTGAGAGCTCGTCCTTTAGGGCTATAGGGATCCTCGTAGCGACGGGTTGTTTAACGCGCTTGCGAGAGCGGCGAAACGGTCGAGTGCGTTGGTTTTCGCATAATTAGCGTTTAGCTCGAATACCGAGACAGCGGCGAGGTTTCCCATAATGTTGCCATTGGATCGGGAAAATTATTGCCATTGAATTATGGTCTTGCAATTGGACGCGAAGGTGTTGGTTCTTATTTTTTTTTCAATTGGACATCAATTTTTGCAAAAGGTTATAGTTGGAACAATTTGGAAGAGCGAGAGCATATTTTGATAGTGAATGAATAGTCCGCCGTGCCGAGAGAATTGCGATGGGATATCAAAATTTTAAAATCTTATATCGAAACAGAAATAATATTAAAAGTACAAAAGCAATTGTGTTATATTAAGCTGGTACGCTTATAGGTTTTGAATATCCTCTTGATCCGTTCCTTCGGCAGGTACAGACGAGTCCAAAAATGAACAAAAATAAACATAGTATATTCGAATTTTGGCTTTGTCCTTGTTTTTTTTTTATTTATTCGTCAAGCTGAACCTCTACATGAGGTTGTGTTGCAGACTTTGTCCTTTAGAATTGTTTTTCTTCGTAAACACATCCGATTAATTGAGGAGGAACGTTTTTCTTTTATAACACCGGTACCGATAATCTATATGATTTTGTAAACAATTTTTCATCTATTTATTAAATAACTATCGAGCTATCGTCATGTTTTTATTATACGTTATATGAAAATTTAAATTTTAGTAATTTTAGTAATCAATTTGAGTAATTGAAAAAAAAAACATAACGACTATTGAGTCCGGTAATTGGTGGATGTTTGCGGTAGTTCATTAAAAAAGAATATTTTAAGTAATTATAATTAATGTTGCATATATACATTTTTTTTCTGATAATTTTTAACATTGAATGATACATAAAAATGTTAATTCATTAGAAGTTTTTAATAATATAGTATAATAGACCAAGAACAAAAGTGTCACAATACTGGTTAAAATCTAGTTACAAAGTCTTGCCAATACCAATATCCTTGTGACTCGGGTCTTGGCAGTGGTCTTGAAGCCTTGGAATACATTCTTCTCTTACTATAAATAAGAATACATAAAAATAATCGTCGGGTTTGTGAGATATTTTGTTTCATACTCTGTCCATAATTTTGTCCGGGGCGGGGGGCTTTTTCAGAATTATCGCGTCTGTAAGTCGCATACAGAACAATTCAATTATCGTTCGATTACGCTACGCGTGATAAATATCCGTGTGTCAAATCCGATATGCTTGTTCTCGAAATATTATCCTCATTATTTACTTATATAGAAATGCTCTTAATTTCGTTTTCATGCGAAATGTTTTGCATTGTCGTCGGCGCTGGTTCTGATTTGGTTTTTTTTTTTCTTTCTTTCATTTTCGCAAACATCGCGGTTGTATTCTTTTCCCGGTACGCGCAGATTTATACGTAAGTGTCAGTCGTCGGAGAATCCTTCGTGTATACACAGAGCCGAATAAAGTAAACGTTCGAGAGTGCAAGGGAGATAAGTGTACCGAGTGGAAAAGAACGCGCGTCGTTTATATATATATATATATATATATATATATATATATATATATATATATTGACTGCCGGCCCTCGCGGTCGCCTTTAAAGTGTTTCCGAGCTAGCACCGGTCCTCCTTTACTAACCTCACCCCCCCCTTCCGCCCCACCTCCTACGCTCCTTCCTCGAGCCATGCATTATTCATCGCGGATCATGACTGATACCCGGTACGTGGCACTTTCGGTACGCTCGACCAGTCCCCCCCGCGCCCCCGCCGACCCCCTCCCTTCCCCCACCCCAACACCACTCTCACGCTCGCTTTTGAATCACGTCTCGCCGCGGAGATCTTCGCGGGTAGTCGCGGCGAGGGGGTGGGGAGGTACTCGGAAGGTGGACGTCGGTGAATGTAGGGCGGAGGGGGGAGGCCGGGGGGAGAGAGAGGCTCTTATGCGGCGGGCGCAGCGCGGGCGGTGGAACGAGGCGCGGGTACGAGGCTCGGGTTAATCGGCCGACGCTGCGGCCCTTTGTCCACCTCCCCCCGCCCCTCCACCTCCGCGAGTCTCGCGCGAACGTCCGAGGCGCCGGACAAAGCGGTGCTCGGGCAATAACCCCCGACCCCCCCTAACCCTCGGGCGATGGCGCGAGCGAAGATCAATTTAGCGTCCCGCCCCGTCGACGGTCACTTCATATTTCACTCGCTAATCCCCGCCTCGCGCTCTCTCTCTCCCTCTCTCTCTCTCTCTCTCTCTCTCTCCCTGCCCGTGATTTACCACGAGACGAAAATGCATCAACCGCGACGGACGAAGCGTCTTGAAGATTAAATCGGTTCGACTCGCGACCCGGTGTCGAAGCTTCGTCGTACCGTTCTGGCCACCGCATAATGCAATTGATTCGTGGGGATATTATTACGCTTCGCGGACGGGCGGCCAATGAAGAAGCGCACCGGCAATCGAACCGCCGCGTCGAATTTCAGATCGACTCGGCTTCGAGCTTCGTGTTTCAGTGATTTTGTCAATTGCGATAATTGTTCGTCGATTGAAAATTTTCGTGATTCCGGAGGATCGATAGGTTGAGAGGAACGAGTCTTTCTCGAGCGTCGAATGTTTTAGTGGCAAAGTAGAAGAAAGAGAACGTTTTCGTACCGAAACGCGACGATTGATTAAAAAGCGATAATTAATAGAAGGCAATTACTGCACGATAACTATACATATTTTCAAAAATATTGTAAGTACTTGACACACTGGCAAATTACCGGTTGCCTTTGTTTTTAACAATATCCAATGGCCAATTGTATTATTTATTTTATATTTCCAAAATTTTATGCACTTGCCCTTCGGTTCATTTTTGCCTTTTTTTATCGATTCTATCATTTTTAACAAAACTTAAAGAGACTACTACATCTGGCGGGCAGAAACATCAATATTTTTCATACGAGTGTACATAACACTAACCATCACTGAGTACTTTCGTAAATGTTGCTGTAATTGCAATCTGAACGATGCTACAGTGACCATGGACATTGAGTACAGAAGATTGATATGTAAGTTATCGTTTAACATAAATGATGAATTTTTGAAGAAAGAAAATGTTCCAGTATATTATAGTATCTTGTCATTGTATTCGAATATCCACTGTAAAACTTTTTTATGTACTCTTATATGAGCTATTTTAAATATTTAAAAATCTTATTTTACATATCTTCTATTGTACTTTATTTATACCAACAGCACATGACGCTCGTAATATCTGGAACGACAATTCCAGCTTCGTTATTTAAAAAAGAAAAAATTTTTTGGCCGTCACCCGTCATCTGTTCAAAATTCAGTCGTAATGAATTAAAAGGAATAAAAGACCATTCGCCGATTCGCTACCATTTCTCATCGCACCAGAGCTTATTACGCGATAAGCAACGATTTAAATTATTCTTATGAAAAGAACGTAAATTAGCCTAACGATTACGGGGGTATATCTCATTTTTTTTCCACGGATTGCTGCTGCGTTCTGCAACGGCTACGATTATCCACAACTGCGGCACGAAGAAGTCTCCTCTGTCAGTCGCCGAGGGACCATTTCGGCACAATGACTCCCAACGGTAGACGTTAACTCAGGATTTTCGGCCTGAAAATCTTACGCGTGGGAAAAATTTCCGCGTAACTCTTTAAAGCCCCATACACCCGACCCTAGCCTTTCTCAACGCTTCCGTGAAAATTAGATTTTCTTAACGAGACGAGAAGCGAATTGCCACCGTTTACTCGCGCTTAGCTCGGTTTGTTGTCGATTCTTGCTCGAATTCGAGGATTTTACGGAATTCGCATGAGAAGCTTCGTTTTGGGCTTGAACAACAATTGGAAATGCTTAAGCAGTCGTAATTGAAAACTTACGTTTAAATCGGCTATTATCGTTGAGGTTTTTACACGATATCGTTTTATCGGACTATTTGTTAAAACATTTATTATTGTTGCCTTTTTTTTTATAGATTTTCGAAAGTAAGCGCAAATCTGCTGAGAAAATCTAAACTTTCTTTGAAGCGATGTGATTATAAACTTTGATTATTCACTTAATTACGAAATCATTTGCAAGCTCATAAAACTTTTGTAAGTATTATCTTGGCAGAGATTAAAATTTGTTGAGCACATTTACATAGCCGTCCTGGATTGTTTATTTCTGCCTCGATAAATCAAAAATTTGCATCGCGATTACAATTTCAGCACAAAGGCGCGCTGATTTTATTCAAATTGCCGTGGATTAATAAAACACTTTGATAATGGCATAAAGTAATAATGGGACATTTATTGCGCTTATCCGATGCTGGACGCACTGTTAAAAACTAGTAAGGTCCGAGGCGTACATTAGATTTTACAATAATATCACCGCCTCGGCATATAATATCAATCATAATCAACGTAATCGCCAAGCCTTTTTTTTGTCATTTAAACGTCCAACTGAAAAACACTCGTATTAAAATTGCTCAATTTATTGAATTTAATTATATTATGAGCTTCGTCGATCATTTGCGTATCTAACATTGCCATAGCAATTTATGCGGTACGCGAGTGGTCTTTCACTATTTAATATAGGAAGTAATCTATTTTTCTCGCTATACGGATTGTATTTCGTTTTTTTCCCCTTTTTTCTTCTTATTTGAACACTTTATACTCTTATTTTACGATTTTTCCACATTATGCAATGGATTGCCACAGTACGGAAAGTATTAGAACATCTTGTTGAAGTAAAAAATAAAAAAAAAAAAAAAACTTGCCATGAAACTACGGGCAGCAAGCAGGATCGTAAAAAACCTTGTTCTAATTCTTCTTTCTCTTTAATTAGTCTGAAAACTCTATTACGAATTTTTCACCATTGAAAAGATTGCAATTTCGGAATTTTGCCCTTACGCAAGCCGGCGGCTCTACCCTAAAACGAGATTCTTGTATACATGTTCATCAAAAATATACATTTCGATTCGATCCAACTGCATCCAATCTTCATTTCACGTTGAAATTTATACGTAACAGCATGCAAAATTTTTAAATTTTATAAAAAACTAAAACTTCGTTCTAAAGGCAAAAATTAATGGTAATCAAAATGTTTATCAGCATTTATTGAATTCGATGCGGAATTGAACAATCAACGTGCACGACTAATTGACGTTGCTTGCCGAACGGAACTGTTCTCCCGCGTCTCTGTGTGCTCCGTGATTTATGCCCGAGAGCGACGCCCGCGTCCCTGCGAGCCCGGTACAAATAAGAATTTACCATGCGCGCGCGCGCGCGCCCGCGCGCTTCGTAAAACTCATCTTAGCAAACAGTCAAAAAACTTACGCGAGCGCCGTCAATGAAATTACGTCAAGATCGCGAACGCGCGTGCGCGGCAAACGACTCTGCTTACGATATAAAGTCGGACAATCCGTCCCCGGTGTGTGTGTGTGCGGGTGCGCGCGTGGAGCATTATAAATCTCGTTTTTGCCGCACTCATTGCGATGGATGAAGCGAGGGTGTGGGAAGGGGGTAATAATCGCGCGTCTAATAAGTCGGCGGAGAGGACGGGAGGCGGGGTCGGGCTCGCGAACCGAAAACTCGAGAGATCCACGTCAAGCGCAATTTTCAGCGGAGATTGATCGGGTGATCGGTCGTATTCGAATTGCGAGGCGGTCTTCAACTATTGTTTCTGCGTGTAGATTTTGGTCACCGGGCGGGCGCGGTAATTACAAGCGCGTACCTTCGAACCGCAAACGCAATCGCGCGGATAATTGGTTGATTTCGCGCATGTTGGTCCATTGAGTATATATATATATATGTGTGTATATATATATATATATATATATATATATATATATATATATATATATATATATCAATTTTGGAAGGGATATTAGCAATCAGTTTTCATACTTGTACTACTTACAATATTTACAATTTTTTTAACTGCTATGATATTGATAGTTTCTCTCTCTCTCTCTCTCTCTCTCTTTCCATTTTGTTTGTCAATATTGTCTGTCAAATAATAATATTCAAATCGCAAATTATAAAACTTGAGTAAAATCTCTACGCTTGAAAAAAACTTATTTAATCGAACAAGTTTATTAATTCAGCTATTTTAAATTAACTTAAATACGTAAATATTCATATATATAAGTAAGACTAAAATAATTAGAAGATCGAGATTTAACGTGAAACTTTTTTTCTTTAATAGTAACGGAAAATAATACCACTTTCTCTTATACGATGTACAGACGAATAAATCGATCAAAATTCGATTAAATTTATTTTCATGGATAAAAATCAAAGCTTCAGTTCTGCTGTTGTTGTTGCTGCTACTGATGTTCTTTTACTTATTACAATTTCGTCGGCATCCCACATAACGCGAGCGTAAACAATATTTAAAAAAAAAAAAAAAAAAAAAACATTTACATTCATAAACGACCTTGCGCATAGAAAGTAAAGTGGCCATTAAAACATATCGCGCAACTTGAGCCTTATGCTCTTTTTCAGCCACGTTGCGCGACCGTCTAGACGCGCAAGTACGTTCCGCTCGCGAATAACTGCCGAGTACGCCCGACGACTGTCGTAAATTATTTGTGAATTAAGAGCGATTTGCTGGAGTAATTTAAGTATTATACGTTCGCGCAACGGGGGGCCTTTTCTTTCATTAATTGATAATGCAGATAAATCGAGAGGACGAAACGCTGGCAAAAGTCTCGTAAATATTTTGTACAAACAGTTAGGCCATATTTAAAATACACCTCATCTTTTCCTATGGAACCGAATGCTGTTCTTCAGTGCAGGATAATAACCGCGAGGAATTGAATATGTTTTAAAAAATAATTTCTAAAAATGCTTGTTCGTTTAACTATTTTCTTTTTTTTAATCATAAAATAAAAAGTCAAAATACTTTTATAGTTTTTTATTACAGCGACGATTATTTAAATAAATTTTATATACGCATAAACGTTTTTTTTACTACACGTTAAAATAATTCACTATACTCTGGTTAATTATCAAAATAATTTTAAAAAAAATGACGAAAACTCCTTTTAAGCTAATTATTCAAATAGGAATCAATGAAAATCACTAATGTTTCGTTTATGTATATACTAACTTTATCTTGTTGTAAACATGAAGAATAGTCTTTCTCCATATATTCTTTCAAATCCAGATCACTAAGACTATAACATTGTATTTACGAATTCTAACTAATACTTCATATTTTAAATAATATTTAATACAAACCGGTACCCAGCAACACTCTCTTTTAGAAAATGTTTTTTAAAAGTAATATGCTGCCATAAATTTCAATACATAGTATTTACTCAATTACATTTGTAATTATTTTCAGTTACAATTTTTACAAATTTCATTTAAATATCTGACGATTTAATCAAACGCATGGGAATGATATTCTTTTAAAAAAATATTTCACTAAATTAATAAATATAGGAATATTTATTGAGGAAAATAATTTGACTGTGTCGTAAGATATTTTACAGACAAGAAATATAATAATTACGATTATGATTAATAATAACAAGGATTATAAATGTTTAAAAGCAGTAATGGTATATAAAATTCATTATTACATTTGTACTGAATGTTATATTGGATTTAAAACTAGAGATTAGTAATTGAAAATTTATGAACATCAATATTGCGTATGATACGCAAATGTCAGATCGTGATTAAAGGAACATTATTTGAACACCTCGTAAATTCCTTGCGATTTTCGATACGTGGATATTTTCGAGCAACGTGCATTCGAGTAGCAAAATAGTCGAGATTTAAAGACGGAGCCCGCGTAAATAAGGCGGCAATTGTCACTGGAAACGCAGTGACTCGAAACGTCGGGAGAAGCGGTTGTCTTGGCCTTTTACCGACGAAATCAATATTTGATCATGTAATATTCGAGATCATATAACAAAGTCAAAACGATCGTCATTACGCCAATACTAGTTTTGTAAAAAGAGCGCAGGGCCGTTAAAATGTATTTATTGGCCTGCTTACGATCGGTCGACTTATGTAGAATATTTCATTCGGAAAGCCCAGCAAAATAATAAGTGGGACTACGAATTCGCGGAGTTATCAATACCATCGTCAAATCGAGTCAAGCTAGTTAATTAACGAGAGCGTGTCGCGCTGACGTCGAAACGACAATTTACCAAAAAAAAAAAAAAGAAAAAAACAATACCACTATATAGAAAAGATATAAAATAAGGAGGAGTTTAAGTGGTCCCTTGTTACTGGAAGAATATATATATATATATATATATATATATATATATACACTTGACCCTTGGCGGCACAGTACAAAGCCCCAATTAATTAACCTTATATATATATATATATATTGTATACTTACCGGAAGAAGCATCAATTTCGCAAGCTCGAAAGCTTCCCTCGATCAGGCTACCGCCGGACCATTTGTGGAACGATCCTCCGCATACCGTGGGGCCCGCCTCGGCTCCTCCTCGTCCTCCTCCTCCGCATCCTCAGCCTACCGCCCGACGCGCATAAAAAAAAAAAAGTACTGCCCCTCATCGTTCTCCCGTCGCTTCTATTTACTTCTGTGACGCGCGCATCTCGCAGTCGCGCGAATTTCCGCCGTGCTTCCGCTTTCTCTCCACCTCTCTCTTTCTCTTTCTCCCCCTCTCTCTTCTCTCTCTCTGGGCCTCTCGACTCATCCTTGTGAAACGCCGCCTTATTTATCACCGCGCACCGGCGCTATCTTCTCTTCGCCGACCGACGTGCCGACGTGCCGTGTTATTTATTTATTTAAGCGCGTCTATACACTGCGTAGCAGTGTCTCTATCCGTCTCTCTCTCTCTCTCTCTCTCTTTCTCTCTCTCTCTCTCTCTCTCCCTCGGGTCGTTTGCGGGGCTTAACCATCTCGACCATCCCCCGCGTGCTGCCCTGGAGCAGAGAAACAGCGACGCGGGATTTTTGCTTCGCAGCGCGTCTGTTTCTCCCTCTCTTTCTCCCGTGCCGACTGAAACTCGAAACTAAATCCCGTAGGCAGTGTCTCCGGGCAGGTGACCAGAGCGTGTCCGAAGCGGAATTCGCTTTTGATTCTCGGCTCTCGCGTCTTTTTCGCCCTCGTCCTCTCACGGGTGTGTTTCACACTTCGAACGATAGTGGCGTCGAAGATACGGGCGCATCGCCCCGTTAAGTTTCCTAAAATATTGGCACTGGCCGGCCTGGTTCCCGTGCTCGATTAACGTATATTTTTCGAACAATGCATACGCAAGTTATGAAGATTTTCAAGGATTCGAAGCTTGAGCTCTTCGAACCTTTGAAAATGTTCCAAAAAGTTACTTCACAGCACAGATCGCATAGCCGCAAGAGTACGCGAATTCATAACCTGACGTAAAAAACTGATATAAATAACTAAATAACTAAATGTACCGATACAAAAAAACTGATATAAAAGAAAAAAACAAGAAATATTGCGGATTCTTTATGGAGCTATCCTTATTAAGGACATTAAAAAATCTATAATTATCAATCATATTCTTCGTTTACACAAACTTGAGCATAATAAACCTAATTAAATTTTAAACATATTTCTCCTTCGTCAACTTACTAAATTTAAGAAGATATGGCGAATACCGTATTATCCGTTCAAATGGAGCAATTACATTTTATCGACTCATCTGCATCGAGCGTTATTTTTCTCATTTATCTCATTATTTATTCTCATAAATCCTCGAATATATTATATTTGTCGTGTAAACGAGCCGTTTCAGCAAAGAGTCTCAATTTTTTTTCTCGTTTACGTATTATCGCGAGAAACTTCTATTTCGTCAAAATTTATATTACGATTGGACTTCGATCGATGTGATAATAATGAATGCATTATTAATTAATTAAATACGGTAATTCTTTATCACAATATTCTGGGGCTTTTAATTTTTACAATTTATCCACAACAATAGCTTTTTTCATTGTTTGTATTTTTATCGTTTCCCGCAATTTCGAAACACATCAAATTCTTCAATAACCTCATTTATTTACGGGAAAATTTTAGCTTTTTAAAACCTCTTTTAAATCAAAATTTAGATTTTTTGTATATAAATAAACAACGAACTAACAATACATCTTTCTTAAATCAATTACGGTTATTTTAACAATCACGTCTATCCAAATGTTCATTTGTTTTTCAATGAATGATTGATGATAATACTGTCTGGGGCAACGAATCTAGAATCAACGAAAGATAATTTTATATAAGTGTAAAACATTAAATTATGTTGAATTATATGCAGTAAAATTTGGTATTATGCTCGAAGTAGTAAATCTACTTTACGAAAGTCGACTTTTCGATTGTGTGTTTTGGATCATAATTTTCTTCAGGGAGTGTTCATGCATATTTTCTTCAGCCACTTAATTTTCAATATATTCCAATGTCTAGTTTATCAAAGGACATCCTATATACACGTTCATTATCTATACAGCTCATTACATACGAGGCTGGAAGCTGATGCTTGGATAATTTGAGATTTATGTAAATTTTGTGTAAATTTTTCATATAAAAAAAAAAAAACACTACGATCGGTGTCTACTTTTACTACTTTAAAATGCAGCGCCAATTTTGTGCGTCTGAAAAATTTCGCGCTTTTGTAAATTTACATGTCTCTGGCATTGGTGGAGTGATTATTTTGTAATAATTTCATACGAAAATGTCAATTGCATTAAAAAATCGATTATACTCGCTTATTTACACTAGGAGCATTTTTTCATAATTACCAGTTCTCCGTTTCAAATAAGTTCTGAGTAAAATATCGAGTATTATGCTTTCCTTGAGATACCGTTGCCCGTCGTCGTTCCCGAATAAAAGCCATCGACGAGTGTCGGTTTTATTGATCAAACGTAAAATCCAACTCATAAGTTATATCGTTGCACAGATGAAAAAAATACGCCAGCATGAGTTGGTCCATACTGCGTGCGACTACGACGACAACGATTTCATATCCTCGAAACGTCTATTATAAGAGAAGAGCCCAATGAACATAGTGGATATTACAATAAAATCGAAATAATCTTATAGGAATATTGAAAACTTCAGAAGCTTATTTCGGAAACTGACGTGCCGGAGACGTAAAATCTTATTTTCCTGGACGCTTAAGCGTGGACTATGACTCTATATATATATACCTACTCAACCCGCCGCGGTGCCTTCGCCGCTCCCTCGTTCGTCGCTACGATGCGCCGCGCCGTCGTCCTCCTCGTTTTTAAGACCATCGTAAAAAGAGAAAAAAAAATAAAAAAAAAAAAAAATTGAAGAAGCAAAAAAAGAGAACGTTCCAGCAAAATCCGGATGATCTCCGACGAAAGAGAGAAAGGGAGAAGAGGGGTGCGAACGCATAGATAGGTGTATGTAGGCGCGAAAACGCGAAGCCGTCGGCGAACTGTGAAAATCGAGTGAAGTTGAGCTAACTAAATTTCTATCCACCCATCCACCGTCTCCGTGGCGTATCCATCAATAAGGCATCTCCAGCTTTCCTCTCTCTCTTTCTCTCTCTCTCTCTCTCTCTGTATATATATATATATATATATATATATATATATATATATATACACGCCATTGTCGATGGATTTCAATATCGCTCCTATATATAGCGCAAAGATGACGAAGGGTACGAGGATGCGATAAGAAAGATATACTTTATCACGTGAGAGAGAGAGAGAGAGAGAGAGAGGGACGAAGAAATTAGTTTAACGATTGAAAATTTTAATCCGTTTACGAAAATTGCTTCCGTAGCTCGGGCAATTTTTCGTTGCACACTGCAATGGTTAATGGCACTGCCTTTTATAATTAAATTGCATGCGAGTTATGATTTTATTAATTGAGAATGAGAAGAAAGTCAGCGCAGGAAATGTAAAATTCCGTCCGGAATAAATTCAAGAACTTCTTTATCGTTGTTCTTGTGAGTAAAGATGAACAGTAGCGACTTTCTCGTAAGATTCAGTTTTTTAAAAAAAAATCTATTAAAAATTGCAGCTAGAAAAGTACAATATTATATTAATATGCTTTTAATATATATAACTGATTTAAATTTAAAGCTAAACTAGGCTAAATTAGACTAAAAAATAACGTCCATTGTATTATTTTCGTATACGCTAATTTCTAACCGCGATAATATTAATCAAGATAGTGATCAAAATGTTCGATACGAGAATCTTATTTCTGGTAATCGTATGATTTCTGAATTGTGATGTATGTAAACGTGAGTGCACAGCGTACTTCAAACACGAGATATAGTCGGTTAATGAAAAAATTGAAATGACAGGAGGTGCGAGAATGAAAGATTAATATTAACGAGCCGAGTCACCTCCCTCCTACTTGCAACTGATATTTTATGCTTTTTCATGACGATTATTATAATAACGGAGTGGCGCTCGCTAATTCTGTAGCTTGCTAGTTTACTGTGTAAAAATTAAATTTTTAGTCAATTATGTATTTTTTTTTTTTTTATTATTTGCAATTACCTGCCCTCATATGTGTTCCGTATCATTAACTCCTTATATTTTCGCAAGAATATACGAGGAATGGCTAATTTTCCCGATCGAACTGGTACTTGATTCGATCACTGGGAATTGGGTCGATTGGGAAAAACTTTAATCCTCCCAAGAGGCTCCGTAATAATAAAAGTATTTCTTTCACCTTACGGAAGATGAGACGAAGAAAGAAGTAGAGCCACATATTTTACGTAATTTCTGTAAGTTCTTGGGAAGGTATATATAAATGATAATTAAATCCAATCAGCCTTATAGCCGTTAATCCAATTTCGCGGCCGCGCCGTTCAAGAAATGCGACTTCGGAAAAGTTCGTTGGAGGAACTTCTTTTTGTTTTAGCGTATGTGTGTATATATGTATATGGGTGTGTGTGTATAGACCGGAAAACCGCGGCTTTGCTCGTCGGATAACTCGCGCGCGTGTTTCCTTGCGTCTACATCGGCCCCGCCCCCTTTACCCGCGGCGTTCTTTGCCGGAGGGCAGCCAATCGATGAATTAGCCGTTTCTTACTCGCATTAACCTTACGAGCCTCTCGGCTCTTTCTGTCTCTGCCCCGGTGGACTTTTCTACTTTCATCTTCTCGCTCTCTCTCTCCTCTCTCTCTCTCTCTCTCTCTCTCTCTCTTCGCCCACATCTATTCGTCCGTCTATCTCTACTTACCTCCCGCTCTTTTGCGGGACTTTTTCACTTTTCGCACACTGTAAAAACCCAGTGACGCGTCTTTTTCAATTAGAACAAGGGGATTCTCCTTCTCTCCTTCTCTCTCTCTCTCTCTCTCTCTCTCTCTTTCTCTCTCCCTGCCTCTATTCCTCGCTTGACCACTGGTGCGCGAATTAAGCGGGTAGGAAATAAATCGGCGAGAAAAAGGGGGCCGGAGGAGATTTAGAAGGGAGCGCGGGAAAATGGCTGACTAAGAACGTGTCGCAAAAATTTTTGAAACTTAATTGATAAAACGCAGCCGAGTTTTTACAGCAGCTGAGGATTTCCAACTTGGCTAAGTGAAGCTACTCTAATTGTAAATAATGAGATGAATCAACGACCTAATATAAGCTCATGTTACGATTAATCACTCCAAAATTGAATGTAAAAAGTGCAAAAATTACAACAAAAATACGAATGCCCGCGAATTGGAAAATCTTAATTATCAAGCAAGGCAGAAAATTGCGTTACGTACGTCTCACCCTAGAGGGGCGAGACTCTACTCTCATCCGGACAGAACGGCAAGCGATCTAGGCGTACAAAAATAACAATAAGAAATAAGCTAAAATATTAATAACGGTAATAATTGACGTCCAATTATAGTACATAATATAGGCTTAATTCATTTAAAATTATAGTTCTATGTTATTGTGTATGTTCCTGGATGTAGAATAAAAGTCAAAAATGTTACATGACTCTAATAAATAGGAATGATTCGCGGTCATTCTTAATTGAGGAGGAATGGCTGATTGGCTCGTAGTTCTCCATATATAAATTTGGCCATTATGGCTATTGTTGCGTCTTTAATATACAGTATATGTGTAATCTTCTCAAAATTCACGCCATCGATACAGGGCGAAATTAAATAAATTCATTCAAATACATTTTAATCGTAATACTTTTGGTTAATCTTTTTTCTTTCAGTCGACTTACCATAACCTATTAATTACCTACGTATATTATACACTTATTGTGCTTTGTTTAACAATTTTTGTTACTAGAATGCATTATGTGATGATTTTTTTTTTCGATTGAGTGAGAAAAATAATTAAGAACAGCTGGAAATGACTGTACCCAAAATTGCCTATCTAGGTGTATATCGTTCGCTCGGCAATAGATGTAACGCATAGATATATATATATATATATCTATATATATATATATAATAGCTTTCTTTCGCATTCCGTCGCTCGCGCGTTCGCGTAAAAAAGTAATGAAGCTCGAATCCTTCGACCAGCGGTACTCGCCGAATATTTCTACCCGCGACTAATCGACTCCCCCATTAAATCCCGTCCCCCGAGTCGCATCGCGATCGGGGCCTGGGTTGCGGGGAGGGTGGAGAACGGCGCAACGGCGCGACTTGACGCACGAGCGCCGCGCCCGGCTAATTACCCGAATTACTCTTCAAATATGCAAATCGCCCTACGGATATATAGGAGGAGGAGCTTATGTGTATCATCGGATATATATATATATATATGTTGCCGCAACTGCTCTCACTGAATCATGCGCCCACGGAGAAGTAGAAATCGATCGAGCTCTCTCTCTCTCTCTCTCTCTCTCTCACACACACACACACACACACACACACACACACACACATATCCACACATACACACACGCAAAATAACGCGTGCGAGCGCCTTAGCTTGATGCGACGCTGGATAACGAGCACGGGTGCGGGGGGACGCTCCACCACCGTCAACGATAATTTAATACCGATACTAATAAGGTGATCGGGGTTCGCGTGGAAATGTCAAAATCTGGGATTTTACCTAATTTAGAATGATCAATTCTAAAGTACGTTCGTGGCGCGTCGACCGAGGGATCGACGATCGAGGCGCAAGTGGTGGCGAAAAAGAGCAGCTAGGATTGGCAATTTTTGTAAGCATCGGACGTGCAGAAGTCGATGCTTATAGTACTAATATGCAATTAATGATATAAATATAGACGAACAATACTAAAAAGTAACGAAATAATAAATAATTTTTTAATTCTATTATTTATCGCTTGAGCAAAGTTAATGGTGCAAAAGTTTTTAGCTAAGATTATTTTATCTTAGATGTGATTTGTTACATTTTTTACAGTGTTTTTCTCTTGACAATGGTCGAAATATAATGCCTGAACTTTTTTTTTTTAAATCCGTTACCTTCCGGATTTTATTTTGTTTACTTTTCTCATATTTCAAATAATACTTGTAAGCAGAAGTAACAGTCACAATAATTGTAACAGAAATTGCGAAAAATCGCCAGCTAATGACAGTATTCTACGTTTTTATCGATTATTCTGTGACTTCTAATTTTTCTTCATATAAAGTCGGTTCACTAGATGACACACATCGCAGGATAATATGAAGCGGCAGGAACGACCGTCAGGTTCAGCAGGATGTATGGCGCGAGCGGCCGAACATATGTCTGATTCATATTTACCGGTTTGTCAATAATTTTTTATGAAATCCTCCTCTATATAAATAAATCACCTAAAGCTCATTGTTATATATATATATATATATATATATATATATATATATATATATATATATAGAGGAATGATGTCGCCGCACCACTTGAGAAGAATTCGCCGTCGCCCGCGTCCCCGAGAAGTCGTATCCGGCAGCGAGGTTCGCTCGTACGGGACGACGAACGTTGCGCGATATAAGGCCCGACTGATCGGTGGACCGGCCGACGTCCCCTCCCCCCAACCCCCTCTCGCGCGGCGTCTCATCGTCCCGCGAACCGGGAGCGCCGACTACGAGGCTGATGCGACATCATTCCGACAGATCCGAATCGGAAATATCTCGGTATTTGGCTCTCGCCATAAAGCCACCCGTAAATAGAGGTCGTAAGAGTGGAACGTCGCTGTTCTGTGCGGATGAGCTGAACAGGGGAGAGAGAGAGAGAGAGAGAGAGAGAGAGAGAGAGAGAGATCAACAGATAAATAGATGTGCATATATTTTTGCAGCTTTGTTATAAAATAGTGTGATAAATTCAATGTCATTATACGATCGCTAGATTAAATGTACGACATAGAAGAAAATATACCAGAGAAATATTCATAATACGTTCTGTCAATATTGTAAAGATAATTAAAAGAACAAAGGGGCATACAAGAGACAGACACTCGTAGTCAGGCTTATTAGACAGGGTCAGACACAGACAGGCCGATCACTTTTCCATTTTAATATATCCATTGTGAAAGAGCAGCAACTTAAAAATTGGAAATAAAAACAAAATTTCAATATGTTAATTACATATATTGTATACGTAAACAGCATTATTTATAATATATATAGTCTAAGATATCTTTCGATGCATATTATTTCAACGTGTAGTAAACTTTAATTTATAATTAACGTGGGTTATAATTGATAGCTATGGATCAAATGAACACAAATTTGAGGACACTGTTATTGAAGAGATTTCTTTCGAGATAAATGGATGAAGAATAAATTTAAGAAAATAATAATAATAAAAATATAAATATTTAAAAATTAATGAATGATTAACTGGAATAATGGGTAATATGTTTCTTAAACATTTGTTTACGACTAAATGAAATTTCCTCTGTCTATATCTTGACAAATATGTAAACACAAAACAACAGTCACCCATTTGCGTAAATTGGAACCAATTACTATCCTGAAAATCAGATGGTAATCGAATTAGACGTTTAAAAGGACTTAATACATTTTCAAGACGTTTGATTGGAAGAAATCTTTGAAGGAATACTTTGTACGGTAAAAAATAAATCTACTATGCAATAAGTGTTAAAATGTTTTAATTATACTTTTTTTTTAATTTTAGAACTTCAAGGTGGTGTAAAATAAATATATATCAAGCTAGAAAGAGTATGCATTGCAGTTACGCAATATTAAAAACATTGTTTGTATATTTTTTGATATTTGATAATAGATCCGAATATAGTAAGTAAATTATTTTAATTGTAACAATTGGCGATTCTGATATAGTAAAGTGAATTTAACTCAAATGATAGATTTAACTTAATATGTAATAATATGGACGTTCCCTGTTCCTTGAAAATTTTGCACGGGTTCGAACCGTCGCTCTACACGGAACGACTCCGATCGCAACGTAGCGCGTCGACTTTTTACCGTCAAAAAAAAAAAAAAAAAAAAAAAAGAAAAAAAAATGAAAAGACACATCGCCGAATAATCTAACTCGAAATTTCAGAATTCTAAATTACGAAGAAGCAGTCTCGTCGTGCGCCTCGCCGGCTGTTTCTCCGCGACGGCCATTGCCGAGGGAATGGCGGAACGGGAGCCGAAGCCCCGGCGGAACGGCCTCGCCGATACGCGCGTCGGCCTGGCTGGTTGCCCCGTGAATGGGGCGCGGCCGCCGCGCTTGGATGTATATATATATATATATATATATATTAGATACACGATACACGTATACCTTCCGCGAAACGTCGTCGTCGGTCGCTCGTGGGACGGTTATACGGTAGTGATTCCCCGCGTTGCTCGGTCGTTCAATTAAATTTATCGAATGTGTACGGCCTCTTTTTGCCTCCGTGCGCATCGATCCCGCGATTCACCGACCCGGCGATATCGCGCTACGGAATCCGGGTTAAACTCTCTAAAACTACTCGCCGCGTAAAAGCGCGAGTATGTTGACAAATTGAAAGAATGAAAATTACTGTTTGATATGCGCTTGTGTGTGTGTGTGTGTGTGTGTGTGTGTGTGTGTGTGTGTGTACGTAAATCTAGGCTAACCCTATTTTATGATTATGCCTCGAAGCTAACAAAAAAAAAAGTAGTCTCGCAGTTCTGGCTTATAACTGCGGTGGCTTCGGTGATGAGCATCGTATTGGATGAAAGAATACTGGGTGCTGATTTGAGCACTAAATTTAACGAATCATTGCGTATGATTTTAAAAAAATGTAAATGAGAATATCGAATGATCATTATCAAAGATTATTTCAATTTCGATCGAATATCGAAAAGAAATATATTTTTAAATTGTAATAATTTATTATTGAGTTTCTGGTGAAGATGTGATCAGTTAAACGTCCAATGTCTTGTTTTAAAATTTTCTTCTGCAATATATATTTTGTAACATATAATCATATCTATAGGACATGCTGAATTTATATTATTATTGTAAATCTCTTTCCAAATGTTTCATCAAAAATCTGAATTAGATTATAAGTATCATTGAAAAATTCCTTTGACAGTAGAAGTTTGGACCTATGAAATTACGAAAAACTTACGGGTATTCTGACGTACCCAGAACTAGCTACGATTTAGATTTCCAACTATCAAAGTAAACCAGGAGATCGATTTCATATTTATATTTATATGGAGTCTACGACTTAAAAAGTTCATATTTATTACTAACTTCATTTCTATCTGTCGATATAATCATAAGTTTGTACGCAATTTTTTTTTTTTTTTTGAATTGATAATATCGAATAACGTGGAAATGAAACAGGATGAACTGGAAATTTTACTTTATCCATATCTATATTTATAAAGAACAATGCATCTGAAACTAATAGTTCGCTCGCAGAACATGCATCAGATGGCGGAATGTGCAAAAAGTGCTTTCGCGCCTTTCAAAAACGGCGGTTTTGATTTCGATAATGAAGATTAAGTACGAAGGAGCATTAGAGAGCTCGAGGATGAAGAATTGGTGGTATTCAAAAAAAAAAAAAGAGAAAAAGCTGGAGCCCGAATCCAAAAATTGTCGTTTAATGATCACAGCTACCGTTCAATGATATTTTGAATAATGAATTTTTTTATTTTGTCATCCAAATAAAATCCCAATAATAATGGAAAGTACGCATTATTATCTTTTCTTGGACATGGCTTAATTTACCCGTACACGAACCGCCTGCTTTTCTCGCTCGCCCGTAATCATCGGTCGGTTCGTAACTATGCATAAATAGATAGGCTCTCGATTACGTCTCTCAGTGGCGTACCATCATTAGCCGGATCAGTGCAGATTTCCGGCGCCGGCCGCTCTCGTTCCGCCACTCTTGGCCGGCTTTAAATGCAAAAGAGGTGGACTTGTTTGTTTTTCTTTCTTTTTTTTTGTTTTTTGTTAAAGACTACGTATCTTCACTGGAACGGTATAACGAAAGCTCAAAATTTGGATAATTTATTTCATATCTTTGATTGATTATTTGAATAGAAGGACAAAAGCAAAATACACTTTAACGGCCGTTTCTTAGTACGGAACTGGATTGCCCTCATTGGTAAAATATGTAAATCTGCGATGAATTGACTTAAATCGAAGAATTTCTACCCGCCTGTTCACGGCAGGGCCGTGGTCTATCTTCATTGCTTTCAGATTAACGACAGAAACGTCGAGGCACGGCGAATCTCCGGCTAATGCAAATACCGACTTTATCGCGTCGGCGACGGCTGCATCTCCGCCGTCTCGGGCCCAGCTTGGCCCGCGGGGGCCTATTGAACGATTTCGCGGGTTCAACTTGCGGCCACCTTGCCCCCGGACGCCGCGCGATCGTTAATTCCGAGCTTCGGCTACATTTTCTCACCGGGATATGCGCATACGTCCCGCGTATCTGCAGTTCCTGTCTGCCAACCCCTCCACCCCCCCCCCCCGACGACCATTCGGCACCCACGCCGATTACGCTGCCGAAGTTGTTTGTGCGCGGAATTTGGCTTTTATCCGAAACATTTACGCGCTCGCGATGAAAATTGCTTTTCTTTTATGTGGCCGGCTAACTGCGTTAATGCCGCTTGAAATCGTCCTAAAGCCATTTTCGCTTCTGTTGCAAAGTGCTTTCATATATATATATATATATATATATATATATATATATATATATATATATATATATATATAATCGTTGCATTTCAATTGGAACTGAAATAACGAAATAACTTTCTTGTCGGTTTATTGAAAAAAAAAAAAAATAAATAATCGATAAATTCTGGGATTCTTTTTTTTCTTCTTTTGTCGAAAAGAACGTTAACCGAATGAAATAGCTTAATATATGTTCGGGGGTAAAATTAAAGGTAAAAAAGAAGACGCATTATTAAAATCTATTCTACTGATTAAATAATTTTTCTGCTTTAAGCGTTATGTGAATAATGAATAACAATTGAATAATGTAAGTGCTCCGACATAATTTACGAACTCCTTGGTAGCTTTTGTCAGAAGTTGAACATTTTTTCTACACTTTCAACAAGTATATTTCTAATGGACGCTTGATAAGTAAATTATGTAGTATACAGTAAGTTTTACAATGTCTATTAATAATTCAGTTTTGAGAGGTAAAGCGCGCTGTCCACCATTAAAAAAAAGTCCATCATGTTTCTGTAATTGAATCAGAGATCCAAAGATTTATGGCTACTGCTTACTTACGATTTAGTAAGAGAAAAAAAAATTAAAAATTATCCTTGGCGATAACTCGAAATTGCATAAAGGATCTTAAATAATAAGATTTCAATTCCAAATTTAAAGAACGTAGGTAAACTCTTAGCTTATTATATACATCTAAATCCGTATTACAATAATATTTCCCTGCTTGAAATATTTTTACAACTAGCTAAGTTTTCGAACTAGTCGTTTCGCAGCTGAAAATTACAATTCGAAACATTTTCTATTGAATGTCCTTTTCCATATAGCAGTCCGATTCGCTATTACATCGTTGATCCCGTCGTCCGAGAGTCTCGCGAAGGCAGGAAATATTTTCAGCTCTTCACCGAACAAAAAAAAAAAAGTGAAAGAAAGCCGATCGAGCGATCGGTTTCCGGGGATCGAGGCCGTGCGATGGGCAGACAGGCCGCCCTGACCGAGGGGCCGCCTCCCGGCAGAACGACCGTATCGCCCGTGAGCCGAAAGGCCGGGGGATCGAGGGCCGGGGATAGTCACAAATCAGGGAGGATCGTAAATCGCCCGGGTGCTTTTTTCGACCGCGCCTATTACGAGGGGGTTTAGCGCTAAACACGGGCCTGTCGTCAGAGAGGCGAATAGCGAATACTCATGTGTATGTGTGTGTGTGGTGTGTGTGTGTGTGTGGGTGGGTGCGAGGGAAATGGATGTGCACGTCTAATCTTGAACTATATATATGTTAGTGCCATAGGCGCATATACTAGAGTGCTTCTCACATAGATGGGAATGGCAACGTCGTACGTGCGTGTGTCATCCTCAATTAGTGTGTGTGTATATATATATATATATATATATATATATATATATATATATATATCGCTGTTTCAACAGCTTGAAACAGCGCCTCGGTGATGAATACTCGCTAAACCAGCCCATTCGATTTTGGTTCAACCGGCTTTCCCCCGTTCATTATACGCTATCTGTGTCTGAATCATGCTCTTGATAACATAGCTAGGCTTCGGTATCCAGCTCTAGGAACGGCACTTAAAAGTGAATTAATACTTCATCCTCAGCTATTTTAATTTCAAATATAAATCTAACTTCATTTTTCCGGGTTTTTTTTTTCAACATATTTATATATACCTTTTTGTCTTCGACGAAGTCAGGTCTTTGTTTTTGTTTTGTATTTTCTTTTTTGAAATTCCGAATGATTGTCACAAATAAATTTGAGGGATAAACATAAAGAGGTATTAATTAGACTTCGCAAAAACCGATTATATATTGAAGTATCTTTTCGATGCACTCTTATCATTTTTTCGACGACTTTATCATTTTTCTTACATCGAGCGTGAGAAATATATTTCAAAATAAATTATACGTGAAATGAATTTACTCGATTTTTATATAACCTAATCATTCGGTTGAAAGTGGGAGATAAAAATAATTGAGTCACTTAAAAATACTTAAATAATTAAATGTACATCAACGGAAAGTTTTTACCTAGCAAGTAGTGTGAGTCTGGAACAAGATGATGCGCGCTTCTATTCGGAAATCATACATAAAGTTCGAAATAAATAATTTATATTACACCGCTATTACTGTTTATAAAATAAGTATCTTTTCTGATGTTTCTTCCGACATGTAATGATTTTAATATTCTTGGATGAATATTAAATGAAATATGCTTATTTAGTAAATATAAATATTGGTATTACTGTTGTTAAGATTGGAACTTTTATTAAAGCGATAATAGAATAAAATTCAACCGATAGAAATTCGTATGAATTTTGTGCGAATTTTAGGTGACATTAAACATATTTTGAGACAATTTTGAAACGTGTCAGATTAGAGTATCATACTTCCTTCGATACAGGAACAAATGCATTTTACTATATACTATTCCGAATGATTCCGAAGGTCAATGTCATTCATACAATTTTTATACAGCTAGAAAAAGATTACCGAATAAATGGATCTTGAATACCGATAAGAACATTTAGTTCAGAAATTTCGCATTAGTCATATATATATATATATATATATATATATATATATATATATATATATATCACCCCCGAAGAATCTCAAATAAAACTTATTACTAAATTTAATTAGATTAAAAATTAAAATTAATAAATTAAAATCATAATAAAATAAAATTAAATTAAATTAAAAAAATAATAATAATAATAAACTACTAATTAAATTTAGTAATAAGATTTAATTCAGACTCTTCGGGGATGAACATAAACGAGGACAGTCTGACTGTCATTATTTTAGCTAATATATTATATTATAAAAACTGTAAGGCCGATAAAAATATTTATTAATTTAATAAGACAGTCGACATAAGTACATCTTTAATTTTATATATCGAGATATTTAGGCAAGTCCCGATAGCGTCAGGAGCGAGATCCGATTGTCCACGTCGGCGAGGAAGGTCGAATTTCAGCATCCCCGTGAAAAATCCGTTATCCAACCGATTTGAATCGTCGGCGTGGAGGGGGGGGGGAGGCATCGACGTGGCCGATGGTGCCGAAATCGCGTCGTAAAAAATCGCTCCCCCCCCCACCCCAACCCACTCCCACGTATACGAATCTCCAACTCGACTCCCAGATCCGTAGAAATTCGAAGCGTACGCCCCGCGCGCTATTGCCGCGAGCGCACCGCGGGACGGAAGGCGGATACGTCGTGACTCTTACATACTGTGCATATATACCGGTTAATTGCGAGGGAGCGCGAGAAAGAAATTTCCGGCGCGAGGCCTGAAGGGGACGGAGGAGGACGGCATACCTTATTTATAGCTCCCTTATTCGAAATAGAGCGTTTCCATTCTGCTCTTGGTCCTCTGCTCGTTTTATCGAGGCGTAAGAAGCTAAAGGATAAATTGGATTTTTCCGCGAAATTTGAATAATGCCTCGATTTACGGCAGGGACACTTTGAAGAATTGCAATTTGAAATCGTTCCGTCATCTGTAACTGTACGGTTGGTTTTTTTTTTTTTTTTTTTTTTTTATTGGAAAAATGGGCTTTGGCCATCTGACAGTCAAACGCTTTAGACCGTTATATTCAGAAATTTCATAATAAATCCAACCGCGCGATTCTCGACGATCCCATTGAAAATCTTCTTCGACGCTTAACGAATGTACGCGAAAGCGCTGGTCAACGGGCAGATAAATATACGAACGCGATCCGAGCTCGTTCGTTACGCGCGAACGTAAGCCGACGAGCCTTCCTTGTTCTCTCCTGTCCGCTCTTCTTTTTACACGAGCACGAAGCGTTCAACGTCAGATGCGAAAGGCCGCGATAAGAGAAGTCAGGCCTCGAAATGTATTAACGGGACGCCTCGGGCGTGAATATTGCGCGAGCGTGCCCCTTACAGTCTGGCGCATTCGTGAGCTCGGAGACGCATTATCGGCCACGGTTATATTGTCTGTACCTCTCTTTACCTCTGTCAATCTCTCTCTCTCTCTCTCTCTCTCTCTTTCGCTATTTACCCCCCCCCCCCAACCCACCAGCTCGATAAACCAAAGCGTCTACCTCCCTCGTGCTGACGAGTCGCTAGGATTATCGGCCAAAAGTTCAACTAGCCCGCGCGACCCTTGTTTCGCGACGAAATCGACGCCTCTGCTCGGACACAGCAAGGCTACATCTGCCGTGTATCGGATGAGGCGGCTTTTTAAACGCCAAGCGAGAATTGTCGCTTTGATCGGTCGTGTCGAGAGCGTTCTTTAGCGCTACGCTTATAAGCTGCGACGAGCATTCGATTCGTTCTTCGCTTTTTCAACGACGGCACGCGAACCACGCGTTTGTAACCTCAATTGTAACCTCCTATATCTTATTCGTCGCTATAATATGTATAAAACATACGTATTAAAGAGCGCATGAAAATGATGTGCAAATTAAATGCGAAACTTTCAGTAACTATTTCAATACTCATAAGATAAATTCATTTATTATGTAATGAAAAATAATCATTATATTTTATATTTATTTAGCATATTTATTTAATAACAATATTCTCAATTGTAAATGAATCTTATTCATCTCCTGGACGAAGTGAAAATTTCACTTATTTAATGATTATTCAAATGTAATTTTATCTTCGATGTCAGCTGTACGTTAAAAAAAGACATTTACGGACTATAAATCTCTATACAAATAAGCGCCTAGTATTGCGAAGATTGACAATTCGGTAGTCCTACGTTTGAGATAATATTAAAAAAAAAGTAAAAAAAAATAGTAAAAAAGTAAAATAGTAAAAAATAGTAAAAAAAGTAGTAGTCGTAGGTAGGACTGACTATGTACGCCGAAATGATTGGCATATAAAAGATTCTCATACCAGAGGTGAAGAATTTCAATTAACTGTTTATTAACCCTTGGGGTACTGGTAAAACCAATAAATACACTGGCTCGACTCATGATCGACTCTGTTCACATGATCAATTTACGATGTGAGACGAGCAATTTCACGAATTTTCTAAATATCAATGAGCCAAATCGAGTTGCCTCTGCAATAAGTTAAAATTTTACTTGCTCGATTTTAGAGTAGCAGTCAATCGTTGCTGTTTCTCAAAAAATAGATGTCGTTCGTTTTGTACGATATTTTCCAATTCATTGGTCTCGCTCGTCATCCTTCTCGATTCACATCATCATCCTCGGCAACTTCAAAACCGAACGAATGACCGAGATTATCCTCGGTCGATTGACGGCCGCCCGGCGACAATGAAGATGGGGCAGGGCTGCTAAGAAGGAACTCTTTTCGACTAACGGCAGCGAGACCGAAAGAGAGAGAGAGAGAGAGAGAGAGAGAGAGAGAGGCCGAGGTAAATATTCCGGGACGATCTTTAGAGGGAGAGGGGCGGTCGAGAACAATCGGTCGAGCAATCAAGCGGGAAATCGCTTTGGATTTTCCCCTTTGCCGAGCGCCCGCTGGAGATAATAGTGCGAACGTAGCCGGTGGCACGATGGAGGGGGTGGGGGTTGGGAGGGGTGACGGACTCGGAGTTATATCGTTGCCAATCTCGCGATTGGACGTGCGCGGGTCCGGGGTGCCAGGATCCGTCGGCATAAATTGTCGGCGTCGCGTATATTCCCACGTCCGAGTCCGCGGGGGCTTGAGCGTCTACGGAACGGAGAGACGTGGAGCGTGAGCCAGAGACACGGAGAGGGAGAGAGTCAGAGAGAGAGAGAGAGAGAGGGATGGAGCAAATCTCAGCAGACCTCCCGGTTACCCGGTACAATGCGTAACGATCGCACTGTGCTTGGCAAAGTCTGACGTTGCGATTTACCCGCCAATACATACGTAAATCTCCGATACGTACAATTTTCTCCCCGCACTCTTATCGAAATAATGTCGTTTTCATAGGCCGGAAGGGCGGTTGGGGCGGAGCAGGGGGAGGGTGGATAGGTAGGTCGGGGGAGAGTTCCTTTCTCACAGTCGCGAGCTCGTTGAAATTTTATATCGCCGACTTCATCGCTTTTCTTACATGCGGCGTATATATCGAACGCGTGAAATATATATATATATATATATATATATATATATATATATATATATACCCCGTAGGAAATTAAATTCTAGGCGAATTTCAGCGTTTTTTTTATTGCTCGAATTGCGCAGTCGTTGAAAAATCGTTCTTCGATAATTGAGCGTATATTTAAATAAAAAAAGAAACTTTCTTTCTCCCACGAAATCGTTTTCATTAATCTTTTTTTCGTATGACAAAATTTCGTCTCGCGCAAGTAGTGCAAGTCCCTCCTATGTGCGCAATAACCGTTCGAACGATACGATACCTATTTGGAAAATATGCACGCCACTATTACAACTATAATTTGCAATATTCTCAATCGAGTCATTATTTATTCGTAACAAATAATGAAATTTGTGCTTTTACTCGCAAAATTAAAAAAAAAAAATTACCATTATTAATCTGCGTATAATAACTATATTGTAATATTTCGCCAAAAACATCTTTGATGGACTATTCGCTAAGATGGCATCATAGATGTGCATTATAAAGTGGGGCAATTTAATTATGAGCGACGGAAGAAACTGTAATATCGTTATTGGCACGGGGTTAAATGCGTTCACGTATATATATATATATATATATATATATATATATATATATATATATATATATTCCAAATATCAGAATATTTAATGCAAAAAGTTGCGTACACCGAACAAGCAGGCACCCACGATGTACTTGGGCAGCTTATCACCAAGCGCCGTGTCCTTTTTAACCCCATCCTCACCCTGTCTTCGGTTGCCAAAAATGCAATAGCCCGTGTGCTTTTCACCCGGTCCTCCCGACCCCGTCGCTTCGGATCGCAGCGACTTTTCCACCCGGCAAAATTAATCCTACCCTTTTATTAGCCCACGTCGCCCGTCCGTCTGGTACCTCGGTTAATGCTAAAAACTTCGCACAAGCGCGAGCTCTTTCTTTTTTCCTCCTTTATCGAGGCGATGAAGCGACAACTGAGCGAAGTTAGAGGTGAAATGGGGCCTCCTCCGAGATAGTATGCGTGTGTGAAAGATAGAGAGAAAGAGAGACAGTCAGACAGACATAAAGCTGTATAGGTATAATATAAAGATAGCCAGCTGTAATCGAATTTTTATTACTCGGCGAGACAAGATTAAAAGCAATAATTTTTACGTGTGCTCGATTAAATTTTTTGATAGTCGCGGGAAATTTTTGAAAGTACATTTCTCAATATATAATGTGCATATTCACTTTGCAATGCGGCACATGGTGAGAAAAATATTAGCATCATTCGATTCCACTGCTGCATCACGGCGTCGATTGCTACTTTCTAATCAAAATGGCATACTATTGCCGAAAAATTTCCGCGTATTACTTTGGCTAAATGTGTCAAATTCTTGCGGTTCAATGAGCTTCCAGAAATTTTGAAAACTCGCAGGTCAGTCCAGCGAAACTTCTGGAAAACTTAATAATATGCCACTGATTCTTCGGCAATTTTGGGAAAAAAGCCTGCTGACAACTACCTGGCAGAAGTCTGACAAATTTCCAAAATTCCTTAATGTTTAACATGGCCCACGGTCGATGCTGGATTTTGTCAAAAAGTTATCGGACTTTTCTAAACGTCGCCAAATTTCGTAAATATTACCTCTTCTTGAATTTCGGTAAGCTTTCTGGTAATTAGCCTAACTTCGTTAAAAAAATAGTTAAAAGCTTCTATAAGTTACCTAAAAGTAGGCTTTTTGCCCATTTCACTAAGTCCGACAGCTTTTCGCGAAGTTTAACAACAAGAATTCTTTCTGCCAAGATTGCTTTATAGTAGTCTATCCTCGTGCTCCGAGTAAAAATAAATTCAATGCACCGCGTATGAAGTTTGTATTTGATATTATTAATTCTATTAAATAAGAAAATGTAAAAGGAACCTTAATTAGAACAGCAATCGATAAAGCACTAAATGGCTATAATTAATTATTTTAAGAAATAACGAAATTCCGAACACGATAAAACGTTTTGGAATTTTGAAAATAATGTAATCGTATTATCTAGCGAATTGTAAGAAAAATGTTTTTTACTAATTTATTAATCATCAGATGCTCTGCGCACATTTATAGATTCGATGCTCTCGCAAAATTACTTTTCATAGCTCTATTCTGCATATTTCAAAATTGACACGTTGAAATAAATAAGATCGCTGTTTCATTTAGCCGTACTAGGGATTATTTCGCGGATAATTCGCGGATTTAATTAAACATAGTGGCCAACTTAAAAAGTAAGATGTAACATATCGATATTTCAGGGTGCAAATCAGTCGGTCGCGTTTTTCATCATTCGTGTTTTTCGTCCCGCTACCCCCTCCGCCCTCCAAAATGAATCTGTCTCATTTTTCCTGTATAAATCTGCTACGAATTATTGTTTATCGGTCCATTATACGTTATTCCAGTCCTAAAAAACAATACTAGTTTTAAATTAATGATTCAAAGCAATGATTGAATTCTTCGCCTCGAACAGTCCGCCTGAAGATCGGTCGATCTATCAGTACGACAGCTCATCCGAACGTGAAAGGAAGAAAAAGGATGTAAAAAGAATCCTCTATCCGGCAAGTCTTTAAGTCGCTCGGGTACAATTCTTCAGGTACTTTCTATTATTGCGTCATTTTTTTTTTTTTTATTCCGGTGGAAAAACTTTGTCTTTTACCGCGACAGCAATTTACAAACAGCGCGAATTTTCCACCTTCTCTCTATAATCACGATAAACATATGTGGCAGTGACGCAAGCATCTCTCATGTTAACGATACAGACCAGTCAATTATTAAAAAGAATTGCATATATCCATCTGAATTTAGTACGTTGATATTGTACGTTGTAAATATCTTTCTATGCCAATGCCAATATGTGTGTGTGTGTGTGTGTGTGTGTGTGTGTGTGTGTGTGTGTGTGTTACAAAATTAAGCCAAATGTGTTTCATCCCTTTGATTAATGAAAACATCTGTATACAAAAAACGGTGCACCATTTATCCTATATCCCCTATAATATATCGAGGCTTTTATATCGAAATAAAATACTCGATCAAAATAAAATTTTTGTACGATAAATGAAAAGTTTTGAATATTATAATTTTGAAATTAAGAAAAATTCTTGGATAGAAATTTTTAATCAGATATTGATTTGTAATCTTATAACGATATCTGGAAAAGAATGAATTCTTACAAAAACCAGAGCGCGAGTAAAACCGGTTTCATATGATTTAATTGACGAATTTATTCATATATTTATTTTTTCTATTTCAATAGGGTTCCAGAAAGCTTTGTACTGTAAAGCGATTAAATTTGAACCTTATGTGAAATACTATACGAAACAGCATCGCCATATCTGAAAACCACGCAGATCACCGCATTAATAAATCGCACTCCCATCCATTTCCCCCAACAAGTTCTTCAAATTCCCCAAGCCTCCAGCTTCGGCTACAGAAGCGCGCGTCAAATTTTTTTCACAATCACGAGACGTGACCAAAAGCGAGTTAATGAAAACGCGTTGCCGAAAAAAAAAATAATAAATAAATAACTACGTAAACAAAAAAAAAAAAAAAAAACGAAAAAATACCGAACCAGCAAACAAATAACGCAGCGTTATTATATTAAGTGCGTCAAAGCGGCGCAGCCCCCTTCAAAACCTCCTAAATCCATAATCCATTTCGCTGCAATTACGGTCGAACGTAATTAAAACACGCGAGCGCGGTCACCACCTACTTCGCGGACCAGTATATATATATATATATCTGCGTATGTATGTGTGCGCGCGTGTGTGTGTATATATATACATATATACACAAGACCAAAAGAGCAGCGAGTGAGGGGGGGGTGAGAAAGGACGTACTGCAGAGGGGAGACCATAGTAAAGTCATTAATTCGCGCGGGACGCTCGGCCGCCGTGGCGAGGAGCGAAACGAGGATGTATATCGGCGACGGACCCTCGCGTCGCGCCCGCGTGAAACTTTACAGCCCCGAAGTTGGGAATAATAAATATCTATATCGGTTTATTTCACGCTCGCGCCGGCTGCCGGGGCGGGCGGGCTTGCGGGCGGTGCAGGGGAGGCTGAGCAGCCGGAACCGGATGCGGCCTCGACGCTTTCGCGCGTCTGTAGAATTTTGGCGCGATTTTCGGTGCGGCGCTGGAGGACGGCGATATTATTTGATAATGAACCTCGGCGCGCTGCATTAGGAGCCTAGGATACGCGATCGACTTTTAATGTATTCGGCGGATTATCCAACGTCTAATGTACGGATTTTAACGGCTAAACGCCTGCGAAACGTGTCCGAAGAAATTATAAATGCTCGTACATCCAACGATAAATTTTGTCCCGTACATGCGTTAACGATACAATTAAATCTCTTTTTCAATAAGAGCTTTTTTTCAAATAGCGGCAATGTCAGCTTTACATGTATTTCGCACCGTTCCAGAAGTAAAAAAGACCCAAATTGCGAGGCTTTTTTTTTTCATTTTTGCGCAACGTTTCGTGGACTATTACTGCATAGGCCTTTTGCAACACTTAGTAAAAAAATAACGACAAATACAACTAACAACATTGTCATATAATACTACTAAAATATATACTAATAATAATATAATAGAC
>JACCIC010000067.1:1252500-1385000 GCA_018907035.1 Sycobia sp. Sy_11 | reverse complement strand
AAGAAAGAACCGATAGACAGACTGTCTTTTGTTAGTTCTAACTTCGCTTCGAGAGTTATAATTTCAAGTCTACGACAAACGATAGTTTTCGATAGTGTTAATTAATTTATCTCTTAATGTTAATTAATCTTAGTGTTAATTAATCTCCACCACCTGAATAGTTTCACAATGACGCGACGCGCAACATCGACAATTATCCCATCTGGCGCTTAGGCCAAAATTTAGAATTTACTTTCTAAGAAGTATGGGAGAAAATTATTTTCAGATGATACTTTAAAATTCCAAAGGCTTTGAAAATAAACCGAAAGAAATGCTGTTTGTACGATTGGTCGCACATCCCCAATTCTCCCGACCGCCAGAATTGTAGATGTTTTACGCCGCGTCATTGTGAAACTATTCACAATGTGGTAGACATTATTTTTCTCTCAAGTATGTTCGATTTAATTTATTTTATCGAGTTTCATCAAGTGCCATAGCGCACGCATCGTCACATTTACTTAGCAGTTGATTTAAACAAAAAGTCGCTATTTAACTTTCTAAGATATGTACAATTAATAATTTGAAATCCCGCATTTTTACACAATATTCTTCTCCCATAGATAAGTTTATCCTCTTTACATTATAACTTGTCATCGATTTTAGCAAGCATCCTACGTTTAGGAATTCTTTACCTATCGTCCCTCTGACGAGTCCAGCATGTAACCGAGGGCGAAACGTACAAATAGTATTTCTTTTGGTTTACGTGAAAGCCTTTACAATGTTAATGCATCCTCTGAAAATAATTCTTTTACATACTTCTTAGAAAGTAAATTTTGGCCTAATCGGCCAGTTCCTGTATACATCGCGTCATTGTCAAACTAAACAACTAGTACAGATTAATTTTCTCTCAAATATATTGGACTTAATTTATTTTATTAAGTTTCACCAAGTGCCATAGCTCAAACATCATTTCACGTATTTGACAGGACTTAGTCTTCTCGAAATTTCGAATCGAGAAAACATTGGATTCTTGAGACAATTGAGACTCAAGTCGGAAAAAGTTTTATTATGAAAATGTCAATGATTTTGCTTTATTAAATTTCACTCATTATTTACGTAATATAGCTTACACTATTCTAAAATACATGCTACTTTTCATAAATTTTTGTGATGTTTCGATTATTTTTCGATTTATTTATTTACTTCCAATTATGCCAATAAAAATAGCCAATCTGGTCAATGGAAAAATTAACATCCATCAATTACATAATTCTTTTATCAACATATCCAAAGTAATAATAACATTTTCAAAGTGGCAAAGATCATAGAAAGCCAAAAAGTTGAGTTGATAATTTTGTAGTAAATAAAAAAACCTTACAAAGATTTAAACGTTAATAGTTTATTTTTATTATTTTAACGATGAAAAGTATTGGTTCTTGTCATTTCTTTATAAAGTATTGTATTATCAAAATCACGAGAATACGTGAAATTCATCAATAAATGTTAACATCGATCATAATCATTAGCTGAAGAAAATTGAAGACCGGCCACAGATCGAAACTTCTGGATCACAAAATCTCGTCGTCAACTAATATCATTTGCAAATTCGAAATTTCAAGGGCGACTAAACACTCGGAAATGTAGGTCGCTTGGCTGGGTGATAATTATCTGATAATAGATGCGTCTAGACACGTCCAGGAATTGGTTACCTGCCGTCCTACTGACAAGCCCAGCAGTTAGCTGAGGGCGAACCATACAAACAGAATTTACTTCTGTTAATAATTTTAACTTAGTCTTGAAAATTAAAAATTATATCTTGCACATATCTTAGAAACAAAATCTCACATCTGACTTAATCGTCGGTGACATAAATTTTGGCCGATGTTTTACATTGCATAACTTGTGGAAGTGTGTAATATCTAAAATATTCACAGAAATATACCTTAATTATATAATTATATCTTACACTTAATGCAATACTGGTGGTCTAGTAATCAGATCAGAAGCATAAAAATTGACTGTGCATTCTTGCTACACGTTAAAAATAGATAATTATTAGAATATGTTTAAGACAGGAATGAGAAAGAGCGAGAGAGAGAGACCTCTCTACGATTAAACATAATCAATCTATTGGCGATATTCATCGAGAATTTTATGCACTCTATCATTTTCGTCCTACAGATATTCAAAATAAAAATTCGCTGATTCGTTTATTAATTTAACACTGCAGCTTTTGCAGTAACATCGATTTCGTCCTCGATATTCCATTCGCTTCCTTGATTTTTCTCAAATTTCCCTCCTGCTTAATTCAATATCGTTCACGAACAGAAATTTAATTCAGAACGTAAATTAAAAATTTAAATCACTCTTATGTAATGATTTTACCAAGTAAATATTTTTATCGGTCTTACAGTCTTCATAAATTAATACAACGATAATTAAATAATGACAGTTAGACTGTTCTTATTTTATAATCATCTCCGTAGAATGTGAAATATCGGAAAAAAAATCACTGAAATAGCACTGCCTAGATGTGTTGCATTCTTTCGATTTTGAAAAAGTAAATATTTTGGTACTGGATATAAAAAATTAATATAGGAGGTAAATATGCGTATTTTAAGAAATCGAAATAAAGTGAGCCTAATGTCAGAGTCGAGTAAATTAGATAAAACTTTATTAATAAATTTCTAATTAAAGGTGACTGAAGCGGAGATCGATTGTATCGAATTGAATTATTAGCTTTTACTTGTTGTTTCTGGTATTGACCCGAATCTGTTCGAAAAGTTGGAGGTAAATTTGATGTAGGTAGCAGTCGTTTTATCTTTTGTTAACATTAGTATATCACATTAGTATATTTATTTTTTAGTAGTAATTTTAAGCATGTAAGTATAAAACAATCTAATTCGTCGTTCCGCTTACATTAGAGAATCGAGCCTCAAGCCTGATATGCTTGTAAATCAGTTTTGCCCCACTGAAATTGTTCACTGAGTTTAAGTAAGTTCCAATGCGATGGAAAAGGACTCGCTCATTATCGTCTCAATCTCTATTCTTTCTTTAATCGAGTCTCAGCACTGACATCTATAACTAAGGCATGCTTCCGAGCTTATTTATGATTTATTGGAGTTATATCAGCCAGCTTCGAAAAACAGTTATTTTCCTCACTCGTGAGCACATCGTATTATAAACTTTTACAAGCCGTTCCTGCTTCACGATATTGCTCGTGGAACCCGTTGTAGTCTTTCACAACCAATACACCGTCGATCGCGAAATTCGCGCGAGCCGTACCCTCGGTTACGTAGATTGCTGGCTCACATCGGGCCTGGCTCGCATCGCACCGGTCGGCTGCTCGCGTGCGCAGAGACGAGGCGCTGAGGCCTGAACAGCTGCCAGGAGCAATATAGTGAAGCAAAAGCGTTTCATACAAGTCTATAATGCGATTTGCTCAGGAGCGAAGAAAAGAGCTGCGTTAGGCAGCAGGCTGATGTAAATCTGACAAATCGCGGCCAGGCCGGGAGGCCGCGCGTTAGTTATAGATATTCACGTGCAAACTTGATTGCGGGCGGAGAACTCGCGTGGCGCGAATTTGCCAGTCCTTTTCCGTAGCGTCGTGACTCACGTTGGCGCTCGGCGCCAACGGATTATTTTAGAAAATCCGAAAGAGACCGATAAAAATGTGCGTTACGTTAGATTACAGCGGTCGAAATAAGTACAATGTTAATTATCTAAGAATTTTTACGAAGTATAAGAATTGTAAACGGCTAATTGAGTTACCAAGTAATTTAGTATGGTTTTAATGTCTATGAATATTTTTCATAAAACTCATTAGCAGTTTTTTCTACACACTTCTAAGCAATTATCAATTTGTCGTTCTTAGAAAATTCAACACTACATTGATATTTATTTCTAATTGGAATTAAATCTGTCATTTATAATTTTGTATAAAATTTCATTATTTGTTTACTATATTTGTAATCAATAAGAATTAACGTTTTTTGCTTTTAAAGAAGAATGATGACTTTTAAATATAAATATATTTATCGGTCTTACAATCCTTATAAGACAATATATTCACTAAAATAATGACAGTCAGACTGTGTTCGTTTATTATCACCCCCGAATAATCTCAAAGAAAACTTATTAATAAATTTAATTAGATTAAAAATTCAAACTAATAAATTAAAATGATAATAAAATAAAATAAAATAAAATATTATAATATAAAATAAAATAAAAATAAGAAAAATAAACTATATTTTATGTTAGCAAAGGACAATCTTTCCCCACCACCTTATTTTCGCCTTTGATTCTCGACATTTCGTACCGCTACGGTTCATCCTCAGTAACTAAACTCTTATTATTATTATCACCTATAAATTATGTTGACGTTTAGTTTTATATTCCTACGTTATTATTTTTCTTTTACAACTATTAACTTTTAACTAATTTTATTTTTTAAACTAATTTGAAAAATTTGAAAAACTAATTTGAAAACTATTAACTTTTAAAAACTATTAAATTTTTAACTATTAACAACTATTACAAATTACTGACTTTATCATAGTCTCAATTTTGGTTATGAAATCCCATTATCGCTGTTATTTCCAGGGCGTTTGATGAAATAAAGAAAAAAAGAAAAAGCTTAATCGTCAAACATCAAACAAGTTTAGCGCATTATCCAGTAGTATAAAATATATATATATATATATATATATATATATATATATATATATATTAAAGGTGCGCCGTTCGAGACAACTTCTGCCCAGCTTAAGTCGCAGTCGCGTAAACGAAATAGAGTACCTAAGAAGAATAGCCCCCGCTCCCTCCGACATTAAATCCGTCCATCGATCGAGCTTGCGACGAGCGGCGCCGTCTTCTGCTAACGCCGGACTCTTTATAGCGGAGCTTGAGATGTTAAAACAAAGCTCAGGATCATATATATATATATATATATATATATATATATATATATATATAGAGAGAGAGAGAGAGAGAGAGAGAGAGAGAGAGAAGAATTATAGTTATTCTCAGGAGTCAAGAAGTATTTTCTCATGGGTTTATAACGGGTTGGTCCAGCACCTTCATAAATCAAATATCTATAAATATACGTGTATTCGAGCACCGAACTAAGTGTGCATATATAAATAACAATAAGCTTCTTCTATATAGATATATATATATATATATATATATATATATTATATATATATATATATATATATATATATACGGGCTTGAACCATGTATGCCTGTAAAACGGTATGAAATCTACATGGGTTACGGATAAAGAAAGCTCTTATATTGATTTTCAGGTTGACTGATTGCAAATCAGAGATTAGAAATTAAAAAAATCTGAACGGCCCGTTCTTGAAAACCTGTCGATTTTTCAAGCAAATCTGTATATGACATAGATTTTTTTTGATTTAAAAAATTTTTTAGGCGGGATTGTTTAAAACTTTGCTAAATTTGAAATAACCGATCAAATGTAACTGATAAATTTGTAAAAATTAATTTATTGCGAAATAAACCGGTAATATTGAAATTCTTTATTTTGCTAATAATAACTAATATTATACGGAAAGAGTATTGAGTATGTGTATTGAGTGTTGAGTAATAGTAGACTAATATTATAAGAAAATTGCACGTAAAAGAAATGGTTAAGTCTGCCTATAACCGTAAATACGTAGTTTTTTGCAATTGAAGTTACGGGCATTAATGTATACATTCAGAAAGCCAGTGCGAGCAATATCCGCTACTGGTGGACTGCCCATACGTGTTCGCCTAACTGAAATGGTTCATCCAAAAAAAAAAAAACCAAAAAAAAATTACAAAAATAATAAAAAAATTTAAAAAATAACGCATTAGTACGGTGTACATTGTCTCCCATTGTCAACAATATATATATATATATATATATATATATATATATATATATATATATATCCGTCTCAACGAAACGGAGCTATCCCGATGCCACGAGCAGAATCGACAAACTGTATTCCGCGAATTTTTCGACGAGAGCCGCGGATCCATCCGCCATCCGGGAAAGATCCCCTCGCGCGCCGACAGAAATTGTTGCGGGGCCCCGTCCCACGCGGAGCTCCCGATACATAACTCGATGTTCATCGGCCAGCCGACAGAGCGGATGGGGCGACGGTCCCGCCCCGGCGCGGCGCGGGCGTCGCTCTCTCTTCACGGAGGGGGGTGGGAGAGGTCGTATGTCAGACGGGCGACGTGTCGATATGCCGCGATGGCGGGCGCCGCTACAAAGAGCCGGGGAAAATTCGATTTCCACGCGCGCCGTTCGCATTGCCCGATGGGATGTCGCAGCGGTAGAGATCTCTATTATATATGTGTGTGTGTGTGTGTGTGTGTGTGCGCGCGCGCGTGTGTAGCGTAGTGTGGCAAGTTGTCGGATCTAAAATGTTTCGAAAAAGCTCCCCGGGAGAATCGCCGAGCCCGGAAGTCCATCGGCTTTTTCAGAGCTTATACTCGTGCTTTCAGAATGCAGTGCGCCAGCCGTGCTCGAGGTATTTAGTATACTTAATGGTGCAGGGCACTGTCTGGTATTTTATTGGATTCGATTACGTACTTAATTGATTGGAGTTTTTTTTATCTGCCTTCGAGTGTTTGATAGATATAGGATTGATAATAATGAAAAGAATGATAATGAAACCCGAAAGATTTGCTATGCATTCATTTCGTAATTGGTTCGATAATAAAGCACCGATTTAATAGAGATCATATAAGGATTTTTTTAGGGATTTTTTTTTACTTTTATTGTATAAATTTGAATGGTATATCAAGTGTACTTGAAGATTAATAGCATATACATAGAAGTAAATCTACTGATTATAAGAATAACGTGATAGCTGATTTATAGTAATATTTTAAAAGCTTAAATTTTCGAACATATATAGTAACTAAGAATAAAATCGTTATGCGCTTATTTTATGTTTATAATCCAAAAAAAACTAAGTAACCTATAATTGTCAATAACATCTTAGTTTTATTTTGTTATTATAAATAATTAGAAGTAAATATAAAATGTGTTTTTTATTCATATGGTTTGTATTCAATTTACAACATACTATATAACAAACTCAAGTTCCATTTGTTTAACGAATAATATTACAAGAATCACTTGTATACGTTTCATAATTTTTTTAAGGTTGTCAAAGGTTTTTTTTTATGTTCTTTATGAGGTTTTCGCCAAATCATTCTTCATTATTATTATTATTTTTTTTAATTGATCGTGGTATTTGCAAGGTATACACTTGTACCTATTAATTTTTCTTAATATTCAATATTTTGACGGCAGATATCACGAATGACTGCTTAAGGTGGACGATTGTACTAAAAATCGTCACTGAGGCCATATGTGTCAATAATAATATATTTCTCGAAAATCGTTTGAAATTATAAAATTGTAAATTACTCAAGGACTTCTGTCATCCGCGAATCTGCATGGGATGTAAAGAATATCTACGCAGGTCACCCGGAAATTGCCCCGAAGGAACCTATATCCGTTTTTATCGTTCCGAGGCACATCCTTTTGGACTGCGCATATATTTATGTAGGTGTAAGAAATTACGCAAATGGCAGCGATGATTACTCAGTGGGGCCGCAGCGACGTACACCGGAAATTGTCGGTCCCGCGGATCCCCGGAAGAATATCAAATGAACAAATAAATATATAACTTGACTTTCCTTTCGGAATATATATATATATGTCGCGCAGTCTCGAGCACCGATATCCGCAAAGCGAAAACGATCCGCTTCTCTCCCGTCCTTTTCGCGGGATATTGGGAATGAAGGCAGTGGGGAAGAGTATCGAAGGCTCGAGACGCGGGAAATAAAAAAAGTATATACAGATATGATGCGTTACCATCTTTTGCGGATGTATCAATTTCCTCATCTCGCTTCGGGTTTAAAGAAAGGAGGAGGGGCGGGTGGCCGGGCTCTCGGCCCGACTGTCCCGGACAGGACGATGCACTCGAGTAATAGACTTCCCGTCCGTTCGGGCTACTCGAACCTGAACCTCTATACATATACACACACGTATACACCAGTGGGGGGATATATATATATATATATATTCATAGATACCCTCCGAGTAGTTCCACCTCTAGCGTCCTCCTTCTCCTCGGAGAATTCAAATTACGGATTAACCAAGCCCCCGGCTAAAACGCGTTATCGCAATTTAATATTGAATTATACGAAGTGAGTGATAGAGGGTCGGAAATGAATTATTTGACGTGTGTATATATATATATATATATATATATATATATATATATATATATATGGATCTTCCTGCACCAGTAGAGATAGCACTTTATGCAAAAATATTCAATTCTCATTATACTCAACCCTCCCCTCCTCCTCATTTTTTCGTGCAATATAGCCGCCTCGTTTATGCGGGCGTTACAGTTTGATATTCATTAATAAACATTTGATCATGATTTTAATTTGTGCTTAAAAATTATCGGCTTAACAAAATTTGCATTGCATAGTAAATTGTAGCGGGAAAACTTTGCGCTCGTTATACAAGGCATCAAAATTAACATATCTTAATCGTAAGAGCCATGGGCATTTTCCTTCTTTGTCCAGCTTTCTAAAAACAACGCGATCCACCAAACACCTAAAGTATTTGGCCGATACGATTGCGGATCATTAAGTTTTCAGGGGAAAATACAAAAACAAGCTTTCTTTTTTAGAAATCTTTTTTATATTTCAACGTAACCTCCTTCTGCCTCAACGCACCTTCACAGACAGACGTCGCTCCAGATTAGTCGATTGTTCGGAAAAGTCGAAAAAGCGAGATTTCGTATCCACGAAATAAGAATTTTTAATAAGTGATCGATGGACCACTTATTTGGCACGAGGCGTTTCTTTCCCCTAATTTTTAAGAGCAAGAAGTCACGTCGAGGTCAATACTTCAAATCCTCAATGTTAGAAAATAGTGCGCGTACGAAGTATACTAGAGAAAAAGACCTGTTAGTTTCTTTGTCTTTGAACGACGAGACAATTTTATTTTATGGCCTCCTTTTCGCCCGTTTAATAATGGATCGCGGGATATCGCGCGGTTGAACCTCCGGCCGCCCCCCCCCCGCCAATAGCCGATAAAAATAATACGACGCGCGACCCAAATAGTACCTCGCAGTGTCATGCTCGGGAAAATCTGTCCAGAAACGCGTCTGGATTAACGAATACAGTTAAAAATCCCTGTGACCCCAACTATTTCGCTGAAATTTTATTCTTGGATCACTTGACGCAGGATTGATCGATCATTTACGGATCATTACGCATCATCTACTCACATTCACAGGACGTCCTGAACGATACTGCCCTGTTACTGTTTTGGGACTATGTTTACATTCATTTAACCGAATGATAAAACTGTTGCAAATACAGAGGCAATATGCCACGCATTTTTATTTTTATTTTTTTTTTTTTGCGTTTTTTAAGGAACGATAAGTTGTTTATTCTCGGTATCCAGATACTTTTACATTTTTTTAAGGAGCAATTGACCTATCCTCGTAATATAAAATCCTGAGTTCGTATAGGTATATTAAAATATATTCGGATAAAATGAGCAGAAGGGAAGGAATTTAAAAAATATCAGACTACAGAAAAACATATTTATATATAATGCAAGTTAAATTTTCGAAATCCAATCTTATAAAATTGAATTTACAATGTTCGCAGAGAATTTCGTCGAATATTTACTATATAGTCAATATAAAACTTGAATATGTATATATACGTAACAAACGAACTATACGCGACTTCAACAGAGGCCAACTAATTTCCCCTCTCCCCCCCCCCTTCCTCGATCCCACCTTTGCTTGGGTTTCCAGCTTGCAGGCAACTCTCCCGCTCGGTTCAGGGCATATTCGGGCCCTCGGATCCGCTCCTCGGCGCCCACATACAGAGCATCTGCGAGGCCCTCGACGTGCCACATCTCGAGGCGAGGATCGACTTCGAGCCGACGTTCAAGGAGTTCAGCACGAATCTCTATCCGGCCCAGGATCATCTCAATCGGGCGTTCAAGGACCTGATGTCCTTTCTCAACTGGACCAAGGTCGCCATTATCTACGAGGAGGACTATGGTGAATATGCGGGGAATCATGTTTGTCTTTTTTTTTTGACAATTGCATTTTACTCACAATAAGCGAATTGTAAGAGGTGCGAGATAAATGGGATAATACGTGAAAATGGATTTTAGAAAAATTTTACATGATATATGCGCGAAGTAATGTAAATACGGCGTTTTCTTATTAAATTAATGACAAAATGCAAATTCTCTCGCGTTAAAGTAGGTCTAAAGAAAGTAATATAGTAATAGATCAAAGTAATCCATCTAAACAAATAAACAAGTTTACTACAATGATAAACAGGGTTGAAGAACTTTTCTTTATTAACAACGTATTATTTAAAAAAGGATCGATGAAAAAGTTATTTTCGTAATATCCCATTGTGAGATTCGCGATAAAATGAAAAGTAATGGGCCATTCGAAAATTTAAGAAAATCCTCGAGTACATAGCAATTGTACTCGACTGCACCAACTTCAAATTGTCAGAGTCAACTTCGGAATCGCGGACTATTTCGTCTTAAGTTCCAGGAGCTTTTAGTTCCGTTCTATTTATATAAAAGAGCATATCGAATATACATATATAGTTAGTACATTGTACATAGAGTTGATATAAAAGAATACATAGAGTATTTTAACGAACTATCCTGTTATTCGACATCGTCATTATATCTCGAATGGCTTTCGGATATTTTGCTTTGCTGAAGTTTTAAAGAACATTGACGTGTATTGCGCATTATCGTAGCTGCTAAGAAACAGAGAAAAATAATTTCTGCATTTAAATCATGATATTTTTTCATCGATAAATTAATTGTTTAAATAATTGATATTTAAATTATTTTATTGAACAATATAAAAGTATTTGATTCTATTTGATTGAGTGAGGTTCGATATATATATATATAAGCTCCAAGTATTCGACACTTGGCATTCGCGATCTATGCCAAATTAATAGTATCTAATTTAACGTCACGTTAAAATATCTTCATGCCCGTTTGTTTGATCAGACGACATGACTATTCAATGTGTTTTACTATTCTTAGCATATATACGAAGATTCCTTCTCGGTTGCAAAGAAATTCTTAAAATTTGCGCTCAAATTTTCTTCTCTCATTTAGAAGATCGATTCTCCGATTCTTGTCTTCTATTCGACTTCCATTCCGTCCCCTGTTCGATTCAATTATTTTCTCAAGAAATTTCCGTAAAAAATTAATCAACATTCTTAACCAAAAGGACCGAAAGTTTGCTAAGAAAACTTAATTTTCCAATCTCTTGATTTGAAATTACATGTCAAATTATCAATTCGAATCACTCGTTTTAGCAAATCGGGTACGGATATGCTTCGACGATTGCCGCTATAATCAATACTATTGCATAAAAAAAAACAAAGATAATGTAAAAACTAAGTACGAAAACATAATGTACTCGCGAATAGTAGTCAATTTCTAGTATTTTTATATTCAACCATCCAATAGACTCCAGTCAATAATGAATCTATGTAAATTATTCTAGCCTGATATTCAATTCATATAGCAGCAGCAATAAATTTTAAAAGGAACATTTTATCTGTCATTGTTATATACTTAAAATTGATAATAAATGCAATAAACATGCCAGTGTTTCACTTTTTCCTTCAGAGTTTAGTACAGTTTTTTTGTCCTTTGAATTTGTTTTTGTTGCAATGACTGCGCAAAAAAATTTTATACAGAGACACGTGTAGAAAATTTCTTCGGCCCATTTATGTTGGATAAATAGACAAATAAATCAACCATTGCCCAACTGTATTTCTGCCCAAAAATTACGGATGAACTTGTGCGCGTCCGTTCCCTACTCCGATAAACAGATTATCGCATAAAACCGTAAAATTACGTCGAAGTTCTGGTTTTCCAATTGAACTAGTATAAATAAAATTTAATACGTAAAACCGGACCCATTGTCGCGCAATCTCCGGCTGAAAACAATTCAATCCGCAAACGTTTCGTCGCCATTAGCCAGCCGTTGACGCTCCAACCACTCCAAATAATCGTGAATACGACGAGAGACCTACAGCCACCTATAGTCTACCCAGTTAATTTAAACATTGCGGAAAGATCGACGAAACGCCAAATTATCTGTATTAGATAAACAAAGTTTATGTATATATATAAATATATATATATATTCATCTGAGCACCCCCGAGAGCAATTACCTACTCTGTCGAATTTGAAGAAAATGAGGGGAAAACAAGCCGCGGCATCGTCAATGATGGGTCTCGTTTCCCGAGGCAGCCGCAAACGCCGCCTTCTGTACAGAACGAGCGACTCGATGCCACCGACGCCGCATAAACAGGAGCGAGGAGTGTCGTATCCACCAGGATATATATATATATATATATATATATATATATATATATATATAGCTCTTTCTCCTCCCCTTACCGGCTGCCGATAAAGGGGTACGAAGAGAGGTAAAACGCCTCCGGCAGACGCCCACCCCGGTCGCTGATGAATTCAAAGCGGAAAGAGAAATTTAGCTGAAAAGCTGCGTCGTTAGTCTATGGAGCGAGAAAACAATGAGGTGGAGCCGAGCGAGTTGACAGCCTCTCGGTATTCGAAAGAGTCCTGTGTATAGAGGGCCACGAAGAAAGATTGAACGAAAATGGAAGTGACAAGTTCCGGGCAACTTTCCTCGTTTCAACTACGCCCCATTGTCGATTGGACGCTTCTTTCTTGTACGCTATCTACGTGTTTCTGTCTTCCTCCTACGCCTCGCGTTCTCTCTTTTTCAGGCGCGGACTTTCTATATTTTCATTTCGATCCGCTCTTATATCAGCTTTTAGTCACTTCGTGTCTCATTGTTACAAAAGTAGACACTTGAAATTTTCTTGCGATTTTCCGACCGAATCTTATCGGATGCTGTCTGTCAATTCACACAGTATCGTTCTTCCTTTTTTTAAATACACGAGAAAAATCAATTTGAATTCTCGCGGTACTTCAGCTTGTCAGGGTATTAGTATTTCACTACCTGTTCAAGAAATATGAGTAGCGTTCTTGGGTGACGATAGAGTTCCTTCACTACAGAAAAGGCATTCTCTCTTTTGGCATTATATTTCTAACCGCAATCGCGCTAGTTAACCAATAGATATAAGTAAAACATGCATTTTACGGACGTGTTTCCTTGGAGGGATTTTGAAAAATCGAACTCTTGTTGTAATGCAGGCCTAGAATAACTCACGATTGAAGTCAATGAGGTGCAAATAAGAAATAAGTTCGGAGTCACTAATATCAAACCCGGTAGAAGATTCCGATTCTATACCTTCCCTTATTTCTCACAGTTCCCATTTCAATTCTTAATCAGTAGGTTTACAAGAAGTATTACCAAACTTCAGTCCCATTTCAAACTTTGAAGTTCTGATAAATCACTTCCATTAATAGCTGACATCGGTGATCCGAAATCGGTGGGAATTCATTAACTCTCGGAGTTATGCCTTCGACCCCGTTTGCATCTGTGGACGAATAAGATGAACAGCATATCGAGCACATGAACATACAGTCCATTAGGACTACTTGTTTTCTATTTCTCGATTTCCTTAAATGACTCATGATCAGCCATTGTGAATTTGAGTTCCTTAGCTACCTTCTTTATTATGAGCGATTGATATATGACATGACTTTTTATGAATATACAAAAACTTTAGAAATCAAAGGTGCCTTATTAAAAGCGAAAAATACAATATCGGTGAAACCAATTACTAAAAACAAAAACTTTGAAACAAATAAATATTTGTTTGATGTAATTAAACGAATATTCAGTAAGCTTAAATAACTATTGAGTAAGTTCTAAACTGTTTTTTAATGAATTAAAGAATTTATAGAAAACTTAAACATTATTGACTAAATATTTACTTTTGCCACGAATTGTTTCTGAGTACAAAAAATAAGTATTACGTTTAACTCATTTAACAGTGAACCATTAAACGTAATGGAATAACAATAATATGTCTAAATGCATTTAATTTTTAACTAAATATTTTGTTGATCTAACAAAGGTATTTATTATAAATGATATTGCTCTAACTAAATATTTATTTGAATGAAGAAAATATTTAGTAACATAAAACATATTCAATAAATTGAATAAAATCATTTTTCAGTTTCAACAAAAATATTATTTCGTTCAGCTAATTAAATAGTTCATTTTTCCAATGAATTACTTAGTCAATTGTACAAAATCTTTAGTTGCTCGAAAGAAATATTTAATTCCAACAAAATATTACATTACTTTAAGAAAGATTTAGTATATTCAATTAATCGTGTAGTAAATTTTATAAAATATGTCTTTATATTAACTTAAATAATTCTTTATTTGCATCATATATTTAGTTAATCTAGCTAAATATTTTGCGAAACTTATCAAATTTAATTAGTTAATTCAATAAAATAAGTAAGTAATAAGTAGTAAGTTCTCATTAATCCCTGTGGATTCTACAAAATATTTTTTTTAAAATGACTAATTTCAGTGTACATATTACGTATAAGCCGATGAAAGTATGATATAAGCTACTAAAAAAACACTTACTTCCCATTTTATTCAATCCAACCATCGGAGCATCGAATATTATTCCTTCTCGAATATTTTTTTTCTTCATTTTATACCATTTTATACTTTTTCTTTTATTCAGGATTGTTTAAGCTGCAAGAGCTGGTGAAGTCGCCGCCCTCGCCGAAAACGGAGATGTACATTCGCCAGGCCGGTCCTGGGACGTATAGACAAGTCCTTCGGGAAATTCGAAACAAAGAGATTTACAAGCTAATCATCGACACGGATCCAATGTACATGCAGCAGTTCTTCAGAGCGGTAAGCTATTATTGATTTCTACAATTTTCGCGGTCCATACGATCGTTCTGTAGGCCGTAATCTCTCATCTAATCGTTTGTGTCTATTCCCCTCCAGATACTGCAATTGCAAATGAATGACTACAGATATCATTATATGTTCACGAGTTTTGTGAGTTCGATAATTAATAAATTTTGAGATTGAATAAATGTGTCTAAAAAAAGTTTTATTACAGAAATAATACTTGAATTATTTGTTCAGGACATTGAGACGTTCGACCTCGAAGATTTTAAATACAATAGCGTTAACATGACTGCCTTTCGACTGGTCGACGTGGACGAGCCCAAGGTCGCCGAGACCCTGAAGCAAATAGAGAGATTTCAGCCGATTGGCCATTCGATACTCAACAAATCGGGAATCATACAAGTGAGCCATGCTCATAATAATAATTAAATATGCCAAAAGATAATAGCTATTTTATAGTTTTGTTTATTTTTTTGTTTATTTTTTATTATTAACATATTATTATCAAGAAGGATTACCATAAATTACTGTACCTATGCGTAAGTTATTGTACGCACATCTATTTGATGGATTTTGACTTAATTTAGTAAATTATTGGAAAATACAAATAGGTTCTCATTATAACGATAAACGTGTAGTAGACTATATTATTGCCACTGAGCCGTATCGTGATAGATCGCATTATTATCATTCTCTGATTGTGCTAATAAAGCGGCTAAACGTGAATTGTTAATAACGTAAATTGGCAAGTGGTTAAACGGATTTGACATGTTCTAAAATTATGCTTAACATTTCAAATTCTTTATGAAATCAACTGTACTCAACATTATTAGATGTTTCACAATTTTTTTTATTTAAGCATTTCAACACTCATTTCAGTGTTAGATAGCTGCAAATTTAGTTGTATTACGTGTACAGAATAATAATATTATACATATAATAAGTGTATTACTTGATCGTATATAATTAACTAGATAATAGTTTTACTGTTTTGGGTTTCGCCGGGTGTGATTTATCATCATGTCATCACAGAGTTGGAACTTATACTTTTAAGGATTGTACGATTAGACGCTGAAAAGTTGTTTGGTAATGCCATTTATGGAGTGCCTTTTCAGGTATTATTAAAAGTTTCTTTTGCCACAAATGCAGAAAACTCCTGCTGTGCCAGAGGAACATTCTCGATACGCATAAATTTAGCAGAAACGTGTAATTATAGTCATCTTACTTTGCAGTCCAGTGGCGAAAAAGCCATAGAGCCTAAGTAATCGCATGCGAGCGAGTAAATAATTCGTAAGGGGGGGGGGGCGAAGTATGCCGAGCTAAAGGGCACGTAGACGCGCCACTCGGCCCAAACGGTCCCAACTGTATCGCGTCAATTCGTGCGTTGCAGGCGGACCCGGCCCTGATCTACGACAGCGTACAGGTGTTCGTGCACGGACTTGCGGCGCTGGATCGCAGTCACGTACTGCGGCCCGCCAACTTGTCCTGCGACAGGGAGGAGCCCTGGGACGACGGCCTGTCCCTCTACAATTACATTAATTCGGTAAGTTGGCTTTTTCTTGATTTGCGAAATGTGCCTAATGGAAGACAGAAGGGGGGGGCGTAATAAGTTTCGATTGGACGTGAGGCTAGGGATAAATTTTTTTTCACAATTTTATACTTCGGATAGAAAGAAAGTACCATTGATATTATTATTATTATGTTATTTATTTATTTACTAGGTAAACTTGACTTTTGTTAAATGGGAAAACATCGTTAATTACACGCAGATCCTTCCATTGATTTAATATATTAAATTTAAAAGAATTAGATTCATATAGTAATCCACGAACGAATTATCGCAGAACGCAAATTGATTTGGCTATATCTGCCTCTGCAGTAGAAAGAAGTATTATGATTATAATAACCGGCCATGTTGATAACATACTTATCCTCGATCATGAGCATCAGATTACAGCAGCTGCAAGATTCATGTAAATGAGATTATCTTGGATAATTATATACCCGATGCTATTCCCGATAGTCTATTGTAAACTTTTCGAAGTTGATAAACAACTAATATATATATATATATGAATTAAATTTCAAACTTATAACTATATCAATTTCAAATATAGGCTCAGAAATCTCAAACTATCCCTGATTTAAGAATTCGACTTATAATATTATAAGTCGATTTTTTCGATTAAATTACCCAAAATTTGTCGCTGTGTATTTATTAAAGACTTTCATTTTCACTTTCTAAAATCCACTGCCACCGTACAATAATGTATCGGATTACGATAACAGAGCAGTCACGCGTAAACACAATCTACCTATATAATCTTCCAAATATTAGATTTATACGAGGCAAAATGATTGGACGGCTCATGCACAGGAATTATATAACTTTTGTGCATTTTTCCCCGTATGGTTATTAAATTGATTTTCAAAGAGCACCTAACAAATCAAATACTGTAGTTGAATAATCTCCGATGGTCATGCTTTTCGAGAAGTTCGTTTTACACAAGTAAAAAGTTACCATAGTACTTCCAGTTACCTTAGTACTTAGACCTCGTATACACTATTTAAAAATAATACACATTAATAGCAAGCTTAAACTTGCAAATAAATTCAAAATGACATATATATATAAATATTAAAAATAAGGCATCATACACTTGTACACACACACACATATATCTATATATATTATACAAGTAGTGATGGGCACGTTTGATCAGACACGTATTCTTGAAGACTTGTAGGTATAATTTGAATGAACTTATGTTAGCCCCACAGTATTTCTAATATAATAGAATATTAATTATAAAAGCCTATACAATTTTGAATTAATATCGGCTGAAGCCGTTTCTATTTGTACGGCATTATATATCATTTCTGAAAATAATCGTCGTTTATTTATATCATCTGGAGGATTTATGCGAATCAAATTGATCGCGAAATATTGAACCTTTACATGTCCTCTCACTTACACGTTTTTTTCATCTTTTTATTAATTTTCGGAACGCCTCTACAACATGCGAAGTTGTTCAATGTTGAAATCTTATTTTGCACATCGTCGATATCTGTCTGACTTACTTGCCTTATCCTTATTTATAATTATGATCTCGGTAACTCTGCCGATAGTCGTCAATGAATGACTTTAAAATTATGTTTTTCGATCATGAAGAAAGATATTTTTTAATCAAAGCCGAATGAAATTCGACTACGATGAATCCAAATCGCCAATAAACTATTCAGAGGAGAATTTTTTCACAATTTCCTCTGCGCTTCTAAAATCAGTACTTATATTGTACATTATCTTATATTTACTTATACTTATATTGTTATATTATCTGTACCTATCTCCGCGCAAATTCCGTACATGGCGAAGGTATGTGGTAAAAAATAATGTTAAACAAGAACATTCGCGTTCATAATCAAAATTTGATCGAAAAGTTTCACCCGAGCAATGATATGCGCCCGACGAACGGCGAAAAAAGCCCTCCCCCTCCCGCCGCCTTGGACCGCACTTCCCGGCGCCGCTGACGCTCGCATAACCGGAGGCAGCATCGCGTTTCATAAATAACCATTTAGGTTGGCTGCTTTAAGCGAGCGTCTCTCTCTCTCTCTCTCTCTCTCTCTCTCTCGCCGCTTGCTTTCCAAGCGCCGTCCCCTCGTCTCTACCACGGTAATGCTGCATAATGAAATTTTAATCCCTTCAGTGGATTAAAGCGCTTATATTCATAGTTGCGATAAACATATTTTTATTATAAAACATCTCATTTTTAAAAAAAAAATCGTGTTTTACATAAATTATTTAAGGAAATTAAATGCAATTCTTTGAATATCCCGCGTAAATAACGTATTTGCTGAAGTTTTTTTCCTTTCTTTTCCAATACGTTAAAATGTTTGGATATAATGTAATAATTTAAACAGCCGTCTTAAAGTGGATTAATTGCGCTACTTAAATAAAATAAGACAAGGAAATTACAACCGTGCAATAATTATGCTTTGCTCGTTCTACCTTGTAATTAATTGCATACCCAATGCGTCTATAATTCAATGTTTCTAGAGTCACTAATGGCATTTAATTAACTAGATCAGTAAACGATAATACCCTGAACAACTTCAGAACTTTCGACATTAACTATCTATTATATCTTACTTGTGTAACTATTTTATGAAATATACATAAATTGTAAAAAAAGCAATAATAAATACGTATTTTCATAATAATAGAGTTATGCTTTTACATCAATTTTTATAAAATATAAATATACTATGGGCAGATAGTAATATAACCTTTTACATAAATTTTCATTCTTTAAAAGACATAGACGGTGAAAAATAATTATACTTTATTCTTCAATATTGCAAAAAAAAAAAAATTAATTGAAAAAGTTTTTACAAAAAAAGCATATTTAATGGATAAAAATGATTTTGAATTATCAGTTGTTAAATTTAATACAAAACTAATGACTAATACGAAAAAAAATTTTATTGTAATAAAATCATCCCATTGCAATGATTTTTCTTAAGAAACCAGTCTCTTTAAACATTCTCAATTCCAATTTCCATTATCGATGATAACCGATTTCTTTTCTCAACGACGCTCGCAAACTATAAAATGCCTTTTCGTTATTATTCGCATAACTAGTGGGACTGATGGAATCGAACCTTCTTCAGGTACTTAAAAATGATAAAATGAATTGAATATAATGAAAAAACAGATGAATGCATAATTAATGCGATAGTAAGTGAAAACAATACGGTACATAATTCATAAGTAAAAAAATCTGAATTTAAATTAATCGAAAGTCACGTTAGATAATTGTATCAAGTCAAGGTAAACCAATTAGAATATTGCTAGAGGACAGAAACGACCATACAGCATCGATAGTGTCGTAAAGTATCTCTGTAGTGTAACATTTGAACTGTATACCTATCGTGAAAATAATGTAATTATATTATTGATTAGCTGTCTCATACTGTCTATTCACAAACTTGTTTTTTCCCCGCGTCCGTGGTTAATACCTACTTCGTCCACAATTTTTACATTAGCAAGAGCGAACAGGATTAATTTGATTCGCGACGTATAATGTCGCTCTATCGACATTATAATGATGATTTTTTTTTTAGATTTCGAAATTTTTCTCCCACGTGAAGTGTGGAACAGTTGCAGTCGTTGGGTAGTATTTACGAGGTTCTCTTTCATTCAATTTATTGTTTGGATAATTAAGCCTTTTTCAATCAATTATTCGAGCTTTTTACATAATTTAAAACAATTTTTTCGCCCCTGTTGCGTTTTTATATTTTCATCGGATTTATCATGCGTTCCAATAATATTTTAATTTCTATTTATCGACACCCATGATTTAAGATTTATAGTCCAGTATCAAAGTTTTTAAATAATTATTAACGAATGAGAATTGACTTATAAGTGTAACATTATCATTACCGTACTCCGAGTCTGATAATTACGAACTTGTAACGTGTACATAGATTTCAGGCCCGTTGATATAGTTCGTTCGAGTTTAGAATTCCCTAAAACTGTCGAAATTAATGGGGATCGAATGAAATTTTTCACGTAACACGGGATTTACACGTGGCGTGACCGACTTGCCAGCCGAGAGAAACATTCGCCGTATATATTTTATGAGGGTTGCAGCGAAAATTGGAGTCTTTTCGGTATTATGTAGGAGGAGGGGGGTATCTGAAAGTTCATCGATCCCCGGATATTATTTTCTAAAACGTATAATAATTATCATGCTCCAATTGGTAGGAGGATGATCAGAATATAAAATTAGGTTGAATATATATATATATATATATATATATATATATATATATATATAATTATATATACAAATGTATGAACGGGTGTAGGGACTGCTTGAGAAGGAGAGAGAGAAGAGAGAGAGAGGAAGAACGAGAAAAATGTAGTAGATACTTCACCTTCCAGTCTCTATCGACCCTCTAGTTTCCAGGAATAACCTCGCGTCTGCAGCCGAGACTCGATAAGGAAAACTTAGATAAGGCTAAACAATGCATATGGACATGGAATTTCTTTAAATTATTTAGTTAGAGGTTGGTTCTTTCCCTCCACTCCTACCATCTCTGTCTCTCTCTCTCTCTCTTGCTCTCTCTCGCTCTCCCCCACACTGTTTCGCCTTTCGCCAGTCTGTCTCGTTCTCTCAATCCTATTATAAGTTTCTCAAGTCGCGCGAACGCGCGTCATTCGTAGAACGCTGAAAAAACAGACGCCTCTCGTTTTCAAGTTTCTTGTAAAACTCCAGCTCTATTTTCGGCGCCAAAGGAGGAAAGTTGAAACGATGCAGCTACTCAGATAGGCGAGGGTGTGTGCGCGCGCGACGCGTACACACACACACACACACACACACACACACACACACACACGTACAGTGGAATATATGAAATTTTCGTGCGTTTTAATAAAGGAGCCGTGGGCGAAAACAAAAGTGCCGCAAGAACGAAAAGAAAAGAAGCCCAGCGGCGGGAACGCGAAAACGGAAGCAGCCAAGTCGCTGGGCGAAACAATAATCGCGCTCAATGATTGTACGATATTAAAATCTAAATTTTAGCGATCTCTCGTATTATCGACCGATGAGCCATTTACTTTCGCATACGCGAGTAAAAATTTTTTTTGGATAATTCACATATATAGAGAACTTCGATGAAAATAGATTTCGCTACATCGGAAAAGTGCAGCTTATAATTGTAAATATAAAGATTGCGGTTTTTATCGTGATTTTGAATTGGTACTTACGGAATTTCGTAATCCGTTTTATACAGAAGTGCATGACTATTGAAAGATCGATAAAATATTTTCTATTGCTCATAGATGATTCAAGAAATTTTTCAGCTCTGATCGGCTCGGTGTGGTCAACGATTACAATAAACATGCTTATGCTTACCGTATGCTTCCCGGTGAAACGCAGTATCATGCAATATATATATATATACTTAATTCCTTTTGTATTTACCCACTTCTTTTATCGACGGTCATTTTTCTCGCGCTCCGGAGCTTCTTTTGCCACTTGATGATGATTCAGGGGTCGAATTTCGGGCAAACTGCGCTGAAACTCATTTCGCGTGTATTGCAAATACTCACTTGTCATACGTCGGTACGCGCTCGTATTAGGAAAGAAGTAGATCGATTTGTAAAGACACCGAGATTCGTACAATTCCGACGTACTCGTTTGTTCCAATGATTCCTGCCCTTTATTTTATAACGATACGACGATACGATCCCACGACGATCCGAAATAATGTTTTCCGATCTGTAAGAAAATCAACGATTCCGTAAAGTCCCGTACGGCTCGCACGCATGGAGATTGATGAATCGCCTCCCGCTCCTCCTCCCCAACGCCCCGTAATCCGCGCTCTTTCGTAGCCAACGCGAGACGCAGAGGGGGAGGTGGGGCTGAAAGAAGAGGACAGATAACGTGACGCCGGCTGGAGCTTCGCCACCGAGTTTCTACTCTGACGTATGTATATATATATATATATATATATATATATATATATATATATATGGAGAAGGCTCTCTAGTCGAGCGACGGCCTCGCAAATGGATTTATGTCGGTTGCGCTCGGTTGCCTCGAGGGGAGAGGGGGGGGCATAATTCACTCGCTACCCTCCTCCTCCTCCCCCTCCTCCTCCACCGCCCCTCTATACCGCCACCTCGTCATCGGCGCGGAACCCCGCCGGTTCTCGCGCAGATAATTAACGCGCGAATCCGCGGGGACGAGTGGCCAGATAGAGAGAGAGAGAGAGAGAGAGAGAGAGAGAGAGAGAGATAGAGTGAGGATGAGGGGAGTCAGGAAAACAGGACTTCCAGAGCCGACGCGTGCATGTACAAACGGCTGCGTGCGAAAAATTATGGCTTGACGCGCTCGCGCAACCGGAGCGACCGAGAACGGGTCGGCAGGGGGGGTTGGGGTGGGGTAGTTTGGCTCGGTGCAGCAACGTTTCTCATTTCGTCGGCGAGGGAGACACGCGCCGCGACGTCTCTACCTCGCCACTACTTATCCGCGCTACGTGCGCGCGCGCGCGCGTTTTTCTTTTATCACTACGGTTGGATTAGCGAATCGCGACGCGTCCCGCTTCTCCGAGCTTGGTTCGCTTCTGCTTTTCAATCCGTTCTGAGCACCCTCGTTCCTCTTTTATCCTCGATCGCGGCCAATTAAGCGGAGAGTCCGCGTTTCTTTTTTTTTCTCTTTTTTTTTTTGGAAGAAACGCCGGTAAGAGATAAAGTCGCGTTACGCGCCCAGTCATTTACTGTAATTATGGACATAATTCTAAGACATTAACATAATACAGAATTGTAATTATGGACTTAAACCGAGACTGATGATAAGATTTTATTTTGTGTCGAATTCTAAATTTAATTGCGAATATAAAAAACTTTCTATTCAGATTTTTAGAAGATCCATTTGCTGTACGCGACTCTAATGAAATTCGCTAATTTAGAATGTCAATACATAGAGATTTTTAGAATCTGATAAATTCAGATAGCATTATGAATTATGAATATGATTATAAGAATATACAATCTCCACGTACACTAATCTAAAATTTAACTGCGTTTGATGATATTTAAGTGTACTCCCGTGTAAACAAGCGTAATACAACTTTTATCGATTTAACTTTCAATATTTTTCCTTAGACATTACACAGGTTTAATTACTGTCTTAAGTTGAAATTACTTTTGTACGCAGTCTCCTAGGCAATTATACTATAGCGAATTAAATTGTTTTAAAAACAGGCCGTTATAAAGTTTCATGAAAATTTTATTCTGAATTTTCATTAAGATCTTAATTAGAGAAATTTAATCTAATATTTTTACAAACAAAAACTTTTTAATATTATAATACAGCGAGAGATTTTGAACGGAAATAGGAGCCCAATTGTATTGCCGTTTCTTTGTTTTTTTTTTAATGATTTTCAAAACAAAATAAATTTTTTTTTGAGAATGATGATAGATGTCTCGATTTTTTATGATATATATTTAGTGTATTTTTGAGGCATTAAGTTTGTATGTATAACTACTTAGTTTAATATTATTTAATAGAACTAAATATTAATTTTTTAAAAAACATAAATAACAAAAAAATTAAGTATCTTTACGACGGTTAAAACAGTAATTTCTCATAAAAAGTTTTTTTAAGAAAATCATTGGTTCGTTAAAGAAGACAAAATATAATTGACTTTTTTATATGTATGGAAATTCGTAAATATCAGTGATTTCAATCGTATATAAGATTTTCTTCCGAAGTTTAAATTCAGGCTAGACCAACGGTATATAGAGAACTCTTTTTATCGCAGAAATAAAAACTCTTTACTTTAATGAAAAATATATTCTATCACAATATATTTTCAAGCGATAATCGACGGACCGATAGTCACCGAAAAAAAAGAAAGAAAAAAAAAAAGAAGACGAAATAAAAATTCTACAAATGCACGCCATCGACGATTTTCAGGCGACCCTGCACGGTCTCACCGGCCACATCGAGTTCAACGAGGGCAAACGCACCAATTTCAAGCTCGACCTGCTCAAACTGAAGAAGGAGGACCTGGTGAAGGTGGGCGAGTGGAGGCTGGGCAGCGGTGTCAACATCTCGGACGTCGGGGCCTTTTACGAGACGACCGCCACCAACATCACCCTCGTCGTCATGACGAGAGAGGTAGATAGTTATATATGCATATGCGCGATAGACAGAGGAAGAACGTACACATACGGACACGAGCAGATTGACGAAGCGTTTCGACACGAGGCAAAACCTCGACGTTCACCCGCCATGTATCTATCTCCCATCCCTCGTCTTCGCCTTTCCCTTTTTCTAACGAAATTACACATTGATACGTTTACGCGCCATTGTCTTTCGCCAAAAATAATACGTTTCGGAAAAATGCGTCGGTTCGTTTTTCATTACTTAAATTGCGTCTTAAAGTCTTTATTATTTTTATCTCATATTGACATAAAGTAACTAGCGTACCGTGCGTTCTTTTACTTGAAATATTAAAAAAAAAAAAAAAACGCGTTTCACGATATTTGAAAGATGATCCAAAACTCTTTGAAGGATGCTTGAATTATGCTTCTAATAATACATACAAAAAAAAGTATGTAAAAAAATCCAACATGTATGTAAATCTTTCCCAAAAGCGCTCGAGTATCATATGATGGATGATATTATATACGTTGGACTAGAGGGACGATTCATTCGTATGCATAATTAATAAAAGTAATAATTAAAAAAGTAATTAAAAAAACTAATGCAATAATTGGGCGTTCGGTTCAATTCGAAGATAAATAATTTAAGGCGGACCCGTCGCTCGCGCAAGTCCATCGGAATTGGCCAAAGAACAAAAAAACCAAGTACGTGAGTGAAATTTCGAAATGATATTCGTCCGTGACTCGGTGAGGAAAGAAATTTAATAAAATTAGCCGGCTAATAAAGGAGAAAACGGGATTTGGAGAATATTGATAGAAATTCTATTTGACCGTATGAGCAATCGTTCAATTGCTGTCTATAGTGACAAAATATGTCAAATTATTTGGAAACATTTCTAATGAAAAGTAAAGGATATATATTAGAGGTCAAATTAACTTATTAATAAATTTAATTAATGAGGAGGAAAAATTTCTTTTCGAAGTAGTAAAAACAGTGCTGAATGTCATAAAGACAATTTTCGTAAATAAAAATACGCGCCGGTCTGGAAAATTCTTGTAAAGCAAATTTTCCTTCCATTGTAAAAGGAATCTTTAATAAATTTTTGTTTGAAAAAATAAATACATTAGAGTATAGATTAATGATAATATATATTGATAAAGAAAATTTTCAAAAACTGATTGAACTCGCCAATGGGATTAAAATTCTTAATTTTGTATCATCCTGCTCTTAATGGTATCTACAATTTGTCAATACGAAAATAGCACAGAGGTAATAAAAGTATATACTATATTTATTTTGAAAACGTCTATTATTCTTTATCATTCAATATATCGAAAAATTATTAAATTAAAATAAGCATAAAGCGCTTAATGAAAAAATAAACTAAAACTATGTCGATGGACAGGGGTAAAAAATTTAGTCAATTCAAGTAAATATTATTCCGCAATATCGATTTATTTCTGAAAAGTTATGTAACGTATTTCAAAATAAGAAAAATTATGATTTTTCTGTCATATAAATTAAAAAATTGAAAATAAATGTAAACGTATTCGTACGTATCGTGATTAAAATATATCTCGCATGGATATCTATATTGTCAATGAACACCTACTAATTAACTCGTCTACGATATCTAAATACATCTGTCGCGGATTACTGGCAATCGATCCTTCCCAGAGCTCGAACTACCTGTGCTACGTTCGAGACCTCTGTTTTGACAGCAGGATCCTTTCGTTTGACCGACCCTACGTGTTTTTGATTGTTTACGAGTGTGAAAACAACGGGCCGACACTGTGTCAATTGTCACAGTTCGATCCTGGGATCATTGAAAAATAGATTCAGCGCACAGAATGGGATGTGTATTGGGGGGGGGGGGGAGAGAACAAAAAAAAGAAAACGTAACGCAGAACGTGGACGATTGCACGGTTGCGCAGGAGAAGCCGTACGTGATGGTGCGCGAGGACAAGAATCTCACCGGCAACGCGAGGTTCGAGGGATTCTGCGTCGATCTGCTCAAGTGGATAGCCGGCCAGGTTGGCTTTCAGTACGCGATACGACTGGTGCCCGATCACATGTACGGGGTCTACGATCCCGAGACGAAGGAGTGGAACGGCATCGTCAGGGAGCTGATGGAGAAGGTGAGTGGCGATCTCTTGTCTGCTTCTCGTTTCGTTTAAGAAGATAGTTTGATACATAAATATATATATATATATATAGGGTTTTAAATTGGTTCAATCACAAATCATAATATTATCATAAAAGATATTGGGATTTTATTGAAAGGGTGAACTTGTAAATCCACAATACTGTTGAAATCATACTTGTTTCCAGCGCGTACACTTATAATTGTAATTGAGAGGAAAAAAAAACAAGGAATCAAAGAACCTTTTATCCCGATTTAAAAATACAGAGTAGTTTTCGTTAGCTAATCTAGTTACTTTTCCATATATCTCTTCGCAATAGTCCAACCTCTTTGGGATACTACCTTGCTTGACGCGCTTTTGGGAGCGACATGAAAAGAAATTTTTTCAATTAACCATTGTATTATTTCGCTAAATTATATTAATTCTTGACGGAATTATTATTCAACCTACACTAATATATAGAAGTATTTTAGCTAAAACAATCAAATATTTTAAAATAAAGTAACAGTAAGAAACCCTTAAGTCAAACGGAAGATGTATGGAATAATATTGATAACATAAAAGTGCTCATATTGAGAAAACTAAACTATTTAATAATCATGAAACCAACTATTTCAGTCAATACAAGTTCATATTATATTTTATTGTCTTTAGTACAATGGATTTATACTGTTCATGGATTTGCAAATATCGAATGAATCTACCAATATTATTTTTATATGTATATGTATATATATATATATATATATATATATATATATATATATATATATAGTATGTATAGCGTCATACAATCACTGATAAATTTAATACATGTTCAATTAATCCATTCAATAGCACATTTTATTATTTTATTATTCCAATTCATAAAACAAGAAATATAAGGAAGGAGATCAGTCAGCTTATTCGATTGTCGAAAATAGAGACTGCAGCAAATCCAGAAGATGATCGATATATATCTTAATTTAAAGAAGTAAAACTAATTTAACCACGAGTCCTAGTAGTTATTTGGGTTTATTCGATTTCTGTTTTGACTTTACCCAAAAGACAACTGAGCGGTTCGTACAGAAAAACAGTGACCTTTTCTCGTAAAAAAATCGAAGAAATTTTGAAACTCGCAATAATATGATTTTATCGTAGCATTGGTGCTTTTACTACCTATTTACTATAATTATACTATGAAAAAGTGTTTTATGACTCGGCTATGCAAGACAGTTATTAATTAAATTACTGAAGCAACACAATTTCACGCCAATACGCCCAGATCGTTTATTTAATTAGGTCTTTTCAAGGCAAAAAGTAAGAATTTAATGATAAATCATATGATCCAAATAGATTTATGACAAAACCATCTCATTTACGCGACAACTGAAACTGAAATTTTAAACGGTTATGAGACGAATTATGAATCGTAGTCTAAAGAACGGCCGGCTGGTTTTGGTTGATACAACTGGTGACACGCAGGCGAAATCGAACGTCCATTGTGATAATCCATAAGTAAAAGACAGTCGTACGTATACGATACCTTCATATACGACCTTATTATTCAATAAAGAAAACTTTTTTACGGAGCGTTGAATATAAAATATAAATTTTGTATGTATATTTTTTTTTCATAAGTGTTAAACTTTATATATTATGTATTATTAATTAAATTATAACATGTGTTAACGATAATCAAGTTCGTCGATTACAATGTGACCGATGGCTCCTCTTATAACTATTAAAAATTTTTCATTTTACATTATAAATCGTAGCATTTTATCATGAGAAATAACCAATAAAATAACGTTAAAATCAAATAATTTAATGAATTAAAAGCAAAATTTCATGAAAAATACATCTCGACTGTATGGAATGAAACGCATCTTATTTTTATCAACTGCCAAATAATTTTCATCATTTGCATACAATACGAAAATCTATAGTACGCAATGCATTTACTTTTTCCTGAAATTATATTGCTCTCCTTCAATGATTAGAATTCTTTCGCTATTTTTGAAAAATTAAATATTTTTAAGATATATTCTTACTATGTAGTACCATTTTGCAAACCCATGTTTAGTATATAGTATATTTAGTTTATTAAATATTTTCATAAACCCCTTATAAAGACTGTTCCACTTTAAAGGTACATATTGGAATGAAAATAACAGTCAAATTGTATTCACCCGTGATTACATAATACATATTTTTATGCACTTTATACATGTGCACTTATTTATATATACTGTGCATTTAAGTATACGTGCCTTGCGCCATGGAGAGCATATTCACTGATTATTAGAGTTGGTCGTCTTTTCGGTAATCTGCTGTACCCCTGTCTCTCTCTCTCTCTCTCTCTCTCTCTCTCTCTCTCTCTCTCTCTCTCTCTCCCTTTCTCTCCTTCTCGTCATGAATTTCTCTGAATTCATATAGACCTGGTTTACGAGCGTCGGATCCGCAAAAAGCCCATCTCATCCCTCTGAATTCTCTTATTAAGAACTTGGGGCTTTGGGGAGGTTGGGGGGGGGGCGCGAAGGTTCACCTGCAAAAACTCTCTAGATTATTCAGGGCCTGTGTTTGCGGGCAGGAATGGGTAGGATAGGGGGGTGTGTGGTGTAATCTTTTGAATATATAGATACTTTTGCGCTCTTAATTGGATTTTTTCATTTATGCTTTCCAGTTTACCGCTGCGCTTTTCTATGCGGATACTTTGTAAACTTCTTTAATTGAAAACGCTAATAATGTATGGATATTTTAATACGCGTTACCATGGTGCTTTTACAAATATCCGCTAATGCGTTTAAAAGAAAACAAATGCATAAGCGGCTTTTTTGTCGCTTCGTACTCGCAGTGTAGTGTAAACGTATTGCGTTGTGCGGTATTCCGAGGTATGGCAGAGGCGCGAATTAAAAAAAAATTAACCTTACAGAAAAAAAGAATCTAGCAGCTAGCAAGTTCGACGAAATCTGAAAACAGAGCAGCCTATTACAAAAATTCACGGAAAAACGCCGTGAAATCGTTGCGGGAAATAAGTTTTGTTAATTACTGGAATTCGTAACAGACATTATGGCATGGAGGACACGTGGTTCGTAAAATTAGATGATACCAATGTCTGGATCCGACCGAGGACACATTCGTGAATCACGCGAGCGCTATTTTATTCGCCATCAACTAACTCTTCTCTCGCGTAAACATTCTTAAATTTTTCACGGTCCACCTGCTTCTTTCGAAATTATTATGTAATTTCATCATGTGGCACTGGGCAATAAAATCGTATATTGAATACATGAAAAAAAAACTTTGTCTATTACGCATGTGTATATAAATTATTAAATCAGCGTACGTAGCTTGCAAATTTCACCGGTGATCGCTTTAAAATATCCCTAGAAAAAATCAAATTCAATATAGCCGTGCAATCGTCCGCTCGACGATCGATTCGACCGAATCGTTTCGGCGATCGAACTACGTTGCATTCTGTTCAATATTCATATCTCTTTTCATTGGGAGGGGAGGGATGTTTCTCGTGTCTCACAAAGATCGTAAGATCCTCGCGAAGTAAAGGATTTTATACGATTGCCATATCATTTTAGGAAGAACGAAAGCATGCTGCTCTTTGAGTTCCCACCCCCCCCCTCCCTTAACAACTCGCGCTTTTACGTAAAGCGCCAACCTGCATCCGCGATAATCTTCGAGCACAAGTAAGCCTCTTACCGTCCTTAAGCCCCCACCCCCCCCCGCGCCGGCCCCTGAAAATTTCGACCGCGTCGCGCAATTTCGCGATCGTACTCGAGGACCATCGAAATTTTCGAATGGTTTCGATTGCCAAAAGCGAAATAAATTACCGAACTTTCGTTTGGCGTTTATTCGACGTATCTCCATGCCTCGTGCGGTAATCAATGATTAGGCCCCCACGTGCGTATGCCGCGCCTATCCGACCGAGCATCCGAAACCAATCGCATGAGGATTAAATCCGACGAAAGACATCAAAAAAGAAGAAGAAGAAGAAGAAGCAGAAGAAAAAGAGAGAGTTCGAAAAATCCCCCCACCCCCTCGACCGCTCGACGACGGCGCGACGGCGCGAAAACAAAAGCTGCGCCCGACAGCGCGAGGGACGTGGCTCTGATCCGGGCATTCAGAGCCCGAACGAATCATCGCCACTTTCCCCTCCCGCCCTTCTCGCTCCTCGACGGCCCCTCGCCCCGGCCCGCCGCGCGCCACCCTCGTCCTCTCGAAACTTCCTCTTCTCGCGCCCTTCCGCCACCTCCAGCCCACGTCGACCGCCGCCGCTCCCGACTATCTCCGCGCCGATAAGCCTCTCCGGTCGTTCCAAGCTGCCTAACCTAGAACACCCCCCCCCCGCCCCCGCCCCGGCCCGTCTAGGATGCTTCGCAATTTCGCAGTCGGTCTACGGCCGCACTCGCGGTCTTTGCCCGGGCCTTTCAGCGCGATTATCCGGTGCGCGTTATAACCGCGCAGCCTCGCTGCGTCGGGTCTTTTTGTTTTTTTTTTTTTTTTCTTTCCTCGGTCGACTTTTCCTCCTGTCGGCATCGACAACGTTTATTCGAATTCCGCAATAAGTACCGATTATATATTATTCGGGACATAAACTTTCTAATGAAATAAAACATTTAATTTATCATTTTTGAAGTAACGTCGTAGCTGGAAATTGTTGAGTTGTAAATTATGGATGTCCGGAGGCATTAACCTTAAGTGAAATGAAGAAAGAAAATTATTAAAACCTATTTTTTCATACAGAATGAACTTCTTGAGCACAGTAATTTCAATTTAAACACAAATTTAAAACATGATATGGTTTAGAAATCTGCTTTAAAGTGTGTGGATACATCACTGATGAACGTAAAAAATCCAATTACGATTTTCTTTAGACGATACGAATATTAACTGACTACTTTTGTTTAATCTTTTCTTTTCAGAGAATAAATCGAGCTTTTCTAATGCGCATCTTTCAGTACCGTAATAAATTAAAAGTTTAGATAATTTTACGTTAGAGATGATTATTGACAAACTTTTAGGATTAATTTTTTCGTACAAATATAGTCGTTTGAAAAAAAAGTGTATCCGATTCGGAATTATACAGTTAATTAGAACACGTTACAATTCAATTGGTCAATTAAAAATTACGTGCATAGTAATAATTTGCAAAATTAGAAAAAATTACTGTTTCCTTTAAAATGTAATGCATACTAAAACTTTCAATTTATTTATCAATAATTCTATACTAGTTAAGTACCAATAACGATTCAATTTGTGAAGAGAGCCACAAATACAATACGCAGCTCTTTATTGTAAAGAGATCGTAAAGGCAAAGCACGCTCCTCCTCTTAATAACTTCGTTACATTCAGCGCTCGTATTGATTTAATCCTTTTTGTCGAGCTAATTTAATCCCTCATATAACAATGAGAAAACAAAGCTTCTTAAGTAAAGTTGAAAGGAAGAGAAAAAAGCTGCCAGCAGTTGCGGGAGCGGTCAATTACGGGGAGCTTTCATTTATAAACATTAAATAAAGCAATTGAACTGTACTTTGGCGAGAAAAGAGAGGAGCGGAAAATCGAACTGACTGGCAAACTAAAACTAACTAAATATATATATATATATATATATATATATATATATATAGAGAGAGAGAGAGAGAGAGAGCGGTAGAGAGGTAGAGGAAGCTTTAAAAAATTGACGATATAGACTGGGAGAGGGGGGAAAAATTGATTTTATAACGACGCGATTTCGCCCCTCCCCCCACCTGTAAAAAGCACTCCCCGAGCCCTCGCGAAGTTCGATCAGGGAAAATAAACGAGAAATGCGTTGCAAAATGTACTCGAAGAGTTGGCGCGGGGGGAGGGGGAGGGGTCGGTGGCGAGTTTCGCTGAATTTTCAAGAGCGCGCAAAGTCGTTATAAATACGGGACGACGGCCGAGCGAGCGTCGGGGCACCCAATGGATTCCTCCTCCTCCTCCTCCTCCGCCGCCGTAACGGCGCGGCGATTCGGAGATAATGGCGCGCGGGAGGCCTTTTTTTCTTTCTTTCTTTCTTTCTTTTTTCCCTTTTTCTCATTCCGTTGCCCGTTATCGTTGCGGCGGCAGCTTTAAAAATTTTGCGCACCACAGGATGTCCCGCGGATGGACGTCGATGTTTCGCGCGGGTAATGTTTCGCGCTCAGCGCGCTTTAAGCGAAATGTAAAATGTGTCATTGGACGTATTTCCCGAAAATCCTCTGTCTGTCTCTCTCTCTCTCTCTCTCTCTCTCTCTCTCTCTCTCTCTCTCTCTCTCTCTCTCTGTCTCTCGCTTATTTTATCACTCGGTTATATTTGTGAGCCTTTCACGCGCAACGATGGCGCTTGTCCGTTGCATCGCCTCGTTTAATATTTCATACATATTTTAGTGAAAATACTTCAATGTAATTTTATAATTCATGGATTTACGATGATCTGGAGGAAAATTTAATTTATTAAAGTCGACCTTTAAATATTATTGAAGCAATTTTGTTTCATCATCAAAATATGATTTTTAATTTTTGTTTTATCATCAAAATTTAATTTTTTCTGTTTAACATAGCACTTGCGAGTTGAGAATTTGATTAGAGGTTTGGTATATTCAAAGTTGAAAGATTGCTGGCAATCGACTTGTTTAGCTGAAAACTTTAATTTATTTTTTCAATTGGGCCACAGAACTATTAGCTTTTTTTATAATCAATACCATCAAAGCGATGGAATTTTGGAAGGTATGAATTGTACCAAATTCAGATTAATGAAACAAACTCGTCAAACATAATGCTGCTCATCGTTTTTTTTTTTCAGGAGGAAAAAAGATACTTTTATGCCTTATGGAAGCACGGCGAAAAACGATGTATCGGAAGTTTTTTACCTTAGAACACATCGAGTAACCCGTGACGCGGCGAAACGATTCCAAGTCAATATTCCGCGATTCGGCCGAACCGAACCACTGCGACAACCAAGTATTCCCGTCTCAGTCACCGTGAATACGTTGTGGTTCCGTGCCCGAGGCGCGCCCGACGAGCTTCGCATGCACGTAAACTGCACTGCGATTTATTGCCGCACGACGGTGGTAAAAGAGAGGATTGCCACGGTCCGTTTAATACAGTCACGCCCGACGACCCCCCCCCCCGTGCTACGCACTCGACGATCGCGTGGAAAAGGACAAGAAGGGGGCGGTGGGCGCGCGATCGCGATAAGCCCCGTCCAGGCCTCTGTCCACTCGGCGTTCCGATGCAACGACGTGCGCGCTCGCGCCGCGACCTCGCGTAAAGCTCGTTCGGCGACAGTGAAAGACGAGGAAGGCGTGATAGCGCGGGCGGCGGGGGGGGGGGGTGAGAGAAGGTGGAGGGACTCGTCAATCGCAATATAGGGGGACGAAGAGCGGAGGATGAGAGGCGAATGATCCTCGACAAACGTCATGGCAATCCGTCCTTCTGCAATAATCGCTCGACGGCGCTGTATTGTAGGCAGGAGCAACGCCCACCTTATTTCGATCCTAAAATCCTCTCGTCGCATCAGCCCGTTCGGTCGAGCGACGTTCCGTAGTAACTGAGGCACAATAATAAATACATACATACATACATATATATATATATATATATATATATATATATATATATATATATATATAGAAAGCGAAACCTCTTTCCAGAAATTCTCTTCCTTCCCTTGTTATCGATGATCCTGGATATTATACGATAGGGAAAATACTGTTATACTCTCTACTTTTTCTTCTCCTTTTCCCGAAACTTTTTATACAATGTATATATGTATATAATATAATGTATGTATATAACTTTCTATATATATATATATATATATATATATAAACACTTCTCAAGCTAAATAACTGAAAAATTTTCATTTTCATCTCAATTTTTCATACGTCCATCTCAACTTCTACAATCAGTCGATGTAGCTACTGACGCTTCATTACTACTGACTGATGCTTCACCCACTCTTCGGTAGCGTACACATCGCTCAGAATACGAAGCCGTAATTCCACTAATTTCTTTTACGAACACGCGAAATCCCGTCGTATGGATCTTGGAAATTTTTCGTACTGAATTTCGTACAGAGCCCGATAATTGAAAGACATCGAGATTAGACTACAATATCTTTCATCAAAGTGACCTTGCTCTGATTTTAAATACTATGATTTTAAAGCTCCATACGTACAAAAAATAATTAAGTTCTAGTAACTTTTTTTGCAATATAATCATCGATTTCTTGTCTCTCATTTGTAAGAGTTGATTTTGCGTCCACCAATTATCCTTTGCTCTGGCAGAAATATGAAAAATTTTAATGTTACAAAAACGATGAAAATTTTAAATTTCCACATCTGATATAATTTTTTTTGTCTCGCAGAGATGAAAACAAGAAAAAATAAGCTCGGCCTTGCAGATGGACAGCCGCGCGGCGAACACCGCAAATAACACTTGCCCTGGAAAATTAATCGGGCTTCGGCCTCAATTAAAAACTTTCGCGCACGCGCTCTATTGAATAGGTCAAAAATACAGAATCCGCAATCTTGTTGGCTCCTTCTATATATATATATATATATATATATATATATATATATATATATGCGAAGATTCAAATTTATATATTCCAGCTCTACCAGACAAACGTCAATTAATTGGAAGATATAACAAATAACAATATTATGAAAGCGAGACGACCTAATAACGTGAAATTGAATATGACAAGATATATCTCCGTACAAATGCATTATCTCAATATATATATATATATATATATATATATATATATTACTATAATAATTTACTTGGTTTATCCAACAATTCAATAGTAACATGTAAAAAATACTCTATGTATAAATGTATATTCCTATATTATAATATGCATAAATTTTACCTATCGTCCTTTCTGTCTGAAAAAAGGCTTTTTAAAAAAAAAAACATTATTTTTTTGCTTCAATTTCAATTGGCCCCACTAACTAAATCTTCGCGGTATTTCATTTAAAATATGAAAATGTACGATCCATATAATATATATATATATATATATATATATATAATATATATATATATATATATATATATTACATATTGCTTCTACGGAGACATATTGTACTTTCGTGTTTGAGCGATAGAATAGATCTTTGGATAACTTTTATAGAGAGTTTCATGTTCCGGGCGTAAAATACGATATCCTGAGACACCTGGACATTGTATTCTACCGTCCGCACATGAAATCCGTAGAAATCGTCCCAAGACGCTTGGCCATCATATTCTACCGTTCAAACACGTAACTTCCTGTAGAAATTTTCCCAAGTTATCTGGATATTGTATTCAGCCGCCCAATGACGAAACTACAATATTTTCCCATAGAAGCCGTGTTTGATATATATATATTTTGTATATTTTTTTATTTTCAATTCAATATCAAAATATTTACTTAGTAATGTACACTGAACTGGTACACTTACACTTGTACACTTAGTAATATATACTGAAGCAAAAATCGGGATACAGAAACGACGACGTATGTATATAGTTTTGGCATACTTGGTAAAATAAGTATTCCTAATTCACCCTCAATTTTGTTTTGTTATTTAATTTGAAGAAAAAAAACATAACCTATGTCCTTAGGAAGATTATATAGAATATATATTTCGAATTTCAGAGCTATCGTTTCAGCTTTTTTATTTATCATGTACAAATAAAAATTCTCTTTGTCTTTATAAATTAGTATGAAGTATGATATAATATGATATGATTATCTAGGACTGTGTTTCGTAATAATGATATCTCTCTCCTCTCTCTCTGTCTCTCTCTCTTTCTCTCTCTCTTTCTCTCTGCCTCTCTCTCTCTCTCTCTCTCTCTCTCTCTCTCTCTCTCTCTCTCTCTCTCTCTCTCTCTCTCTCTCTGTCTCTGTCTCTCTGTCTCTCCCTCACTCACTCATTCTCTCTGTCTCTCTTTCTTTTTCCAGAGGGCCGACCTGGCCGTCGCCTCGATGACCATAAACTACGCCCGCGAGAGCGTGATAGACTTCACCAAGCCGTTCATGAACCTGGGGATCGGCATCCTGTTTAAGGTGAGTTCCGAAGAGTTGCGCGCGCGCGCAAGCTCCGACCAATGATCGTTCGGCCGCTCGGCGCGAGCGCGGGCCACGTCGGGTGTCACGTCACGGCCCTCTGTCGCGTTTTACGATCGTCGGAGCTTTCGCGTTTTTGGGGTCGGTGAAGGGCGGGGGGGGGGGGGTAATGATAATGGAATTTTGCGATTAATCATGGATAGGAAGCTCGGCGAGGTTGCGGTGTTCAATTTCTGTTAAAAAATATCCGAAGATCACGGTGAATTTCAATTTCGTTTCGTCGTCCCCTATTTGCCGAGGTTGTTAAATAACGAAGACGAGCTCTTAGTCGAGAGCCGCTTGAAAAAAATTTCGTCCACATTGTTAAATAATTATAAAATATTGCTGCTCGCACAGATCGAGAAACGTGCAACTTTGCATTTCGACAAATTTAACAACATTCCGTACTCATTTTATGCTTTAAAAATCGAATAATTGCTCTTGTTCGCCTGCTGCCCGACGATTAAATTGAAATTTTTCCAGCGTCCATCGGAATTCGCACGGAAAGGCAACTTGTCTCGGGTCGACGATTAACGTAATAGAACTACGGAAATCATAAAGCGTTGAGAAGATATTTTGAAAAAAATTGAGAAAAGAACGCTCGCCGCCGAAAAGTGCCGTATTTATCCCGTGAACGACGAATAATAACTGGGACATCGGAAGCTCGGCACGTGGGGCCGAATTCCCGAAAATTTATCGGCCGCGCGCGATGCGCTCGGATTTTGGCCGATGGGCAAACCACTGACGGGCGTTTCTCGAGCGCTCGGCCGTCGTTAGAACCGCATTATCGAAGGGGATACAGGGGCTCAACTACCATCGGCTTGCATCTCCTACGATCGATCTGCTTAAACGTTCGTCTAAGCTCACAGGCATACATACATACATACATATATAAATATATGTATGTATGTACGTATGTACAGTGCTAAGGCGGCCATCCGTATTATCGAGACGTGAGCGCCGAGAGTGCGCTGCGCCTCCCCCCCCCCGCCTCCGCCATCAAACCGCTAAAAGGTAATACGCCGAGTGAATGGAGTTTCCGAACTTTCGTGTACGGTCGCGCGGATTTCAATTCGAAGCTTCGAAATCGTTCAAACCTCCGAATGCGCGCGAATGCGTTTGAAAACCGAAACGTCACGAGTGTGTTCCGATCGAACTGTCGAATATGAAAACGCGCCAAGCGACGTGCGGTAATGCGGTACGGACGTTTTTTTCTTTTTTATCTGTTGCAATTTTAACGCATAGAAATTCGGAGATATCAAGGTTTCTGTATATTCTTGCATTATGTCGAATATTTATGGAAAAAAAATTCGATTTTCAGATAATAACGACGGGGATAATTATGGAGCTTTACGCGAGAGTATAATTCGAGCGACAAGCTTATCAGACGCGATCTAATTCCAAACGGCCTAAGATACGTGAAACCCTAACTGATATGAAAGAATTATATCTTTGAGATTTTTATATACTTCCACAATGTGATTCCTGATATCATTATGCTTCGATAATTCGCCATATTTAATACCTCAAAACTACTTCGATTAAACATAGATTAAATTACTCAATTGGAACAAATTCTTTGATAACCACATGTTAAACGACATTAAAAGTCCACTTAAGTTCAGAAGACGCAATTTTTATCAATATCTACTGTTACGTATGTACGAAAATCTTTTTTATCTTACATTTAGTTCTTAAGCAGTTATAAAAAAAATTGCATTATTTGTCATTTTAAATAAATATTGAATCTTCGTGACGAGATCTATAATTATCGTATTGCCCCGAGAACGCACTACTGTATTCGCTCCATAATTCAAAATAATCCATGTCAGATGTTCATGGAAGTTCCGATTGAAATACTCACATGTAACCAATACCGAACAAGCATTACCAGTGCCAGCCGATAGGTGGCGACGATCTGACATTCTACATCTGACAGGTCAAATCAAAACCGACTCACGGCTGGCTCTCTTCATAATTAATAGTCCGCGTTCATCTGTCGTTTATCAAGATAGACAAACTCAATGTAGGCGACCATCGCTCCGTCAGTTTGTGTACGCAAGCAGAACATCTCGATGAGAACCACGGCTTTTGCACGGGCCAAAGGAGCCTCCGAACGATTGGCATTGGCCCTCTCGCGAACTCATGAAATAATAACTTAACCGACAACCGAGCATTGGATTTGTTATCGCACCCGCTAATCTATTTCCACGGTAATGCTCTGCTCGTCTGCATGTCTCACTAAGCTCTGCTTTCGCCTTTCTTATTTCAGTACTCGCGCGATGAGCAATGATTCCGACTAATTAGCAACACGGTGTTTTATCTCAGCAACGAGAAAGTGATATCAGTACATAACCTAAATTATAAAACGTAAATAAAAAAAAAAAACCGGTATTCCATAGGTTCGATTGTTCGAACCGTTCCATTCTACGCAATCCATAAGAGGTTCGATCGTTCGGCGCACGCTCGATCATTCGAGAGGTTCGCCAACCGTTCCAACCCGATCGTGCGCGGCAGGAAACGAAAAAAGAACGAAAAAAGAACGAAAGAAAGTAAAAGGGCGACCGTCGAATAATTCCCATGGCCCCCGGCGCGCTCGGGCGCCCCCCGCGGCTCCTCGTCCCGCGGGGCCGTCTTAATTAAAATCGTAGCGTGTGACGTAAATCCAGGTACCGTCGAGCCAGCCGACCCGGCTCTTCTCCTTCATGAATCCCCTAGCCGTCGAGATCTGGCTGTACGTCCTCGGGGCCTACATGCTCGTCAGCTTCACCCTCTTCGTGATGGCGCGCTTCAGCCCGTACGAGTGGAACAATCCGCATCCGTGCCTGGGCGAGAGCGACGTGGTCGAGAATCAGTTCACCATCAGCAACAGCTTCTGGTTCATCACTGGGACGTTCCTCAGGCAGGGCAGCGGCCTCAATCCCAAGGTACATTGACGCACGACCGACGAATGCGTCGGCGGCGGTGGCGGCAGCGACAGCGGCAGATATTTTCATGGATCTTTTCCAGGCTGGATTTGACTCCCTATACCCCTCTCCGAAATCCGCAAATCCAGCCGTTCCTTATCCCGAGATTTCTTATCCGACCTGCGGCCTCGCAACCAGCATGTCAGTCCTCGGCGGAACGAAGTCGAGTCACGGCTCTCGGCGGAAAATCGATTCTCTCTCTCTCTCTCTCTCTCTCTGTCTCCATCCCACGTTCTTGCATTTCTCTCTGGCGTTGCGCGAGCCGCATATGTAAACTGACAGCGAACCGTTCTGTATATGTGTGTGTGTGCGTGTGTGTGTGTGTGTGTGTGTGTGTGTGTGTGTGTGTGTGTGTGTGTGTGTGTGTGTGTGTGTGTGTACATCCCATACACCAAAAGAAATAATGTTATTGCAAGCCGGGCGAGCTATTGTCGAAAATAATCCCGAGCTGCGGAAGCCCGTTGGTTTCCGCGGGTCGAGCGGCGAATGCGGAATCATGCCGAAGGAAAAATCTAGCAAGGGCCGAGGGCGGAAATGCGAATTGATTTCGTTTGAATAAAACGCAACGTGTAGGCTTGGCTGAAATGTTTCTCTCTTTTTTTTTTTTGTTGTAAACTTATTTTTCGTCATCGCTGAGCGTCGACGATATAAAAACGCACATAATTACGCCGAGAGTGAATGTGAAACTACGATTTCGTAACTGTCAAATGCCAGAATATAACCTAACGGCTGTTTCTGGTTCAAATCGCGTCGATTGCTTAAGAAAATTTTACGTGTCCGCGCGATTATATCCGCGTTTCTTACGCAAATAGTATCGAAATCTCTAAGATCACAGTGTCAATATTTAGTCGTACGTTACGGGCGCGAGTCAGTGAAGATAAAAATAAACAACCGTAGCAAAGCTCAGATCGTACAAGGAAATGGCTTAGGATTATGAATAGGTATATGAAAATGAATGCTTGTGTAGCGACTTAAGCACAGGCAATTTCCATGATTGACGCTGCAATTTTACGATTCACGGAATATGGGGAGGGGAAGGGATCATTAAGCTTGCCGCACTGTACTCTACTAAAAATCCTCGCAGATGCATTTTGTGCTGCAGGCTCCATAAATTTCAACTTTATGCCATTTTACCTAATAAAACCAATATACGGTCCAGGCATACTCTGTTGTTACAATTCAGATGCGACGCTAAGTTTCTAACTAAAGCAGTAAGTATATCGAATAATGGTAAATAAGTTTAAGTCACGCGTTCTTATTTCTGATTTTCAATTAGAATTGCTCAAAAGAGGCCAATTTTTGAAGTAGAGAACTTTTTTTTTTTTACTTTTGTCCTTCAATATATTGACCGAAATAAGGTACATAGAGGAAGTTCTGAAAAACGTCGTCTTACAAAAAACAGAACGCCGCTCTCTAATCGTCATCAGGGGGGGGAGGGGGGCCTCTTGCCCCGCGCACCGATGAAAGATCCCGAAAACGAGAAGACGGGCAAAGAGCAAAGGAAAGAGTGTGAAAAAAAAAACGACAAAAAAATCTGCCCGCAGGTCTCGGGTCGCATGCCGTCCCGGCTCTTCTCGTTCATGAATCCCCTGGCCGTGGAAATTTGGCTGTCGATGCTCGGCGCCTACGTCACCGTCTCGCTGACGATCTGGATCGTGGCCAGATTCTCGCCGTACGAGTGGGCCGAGCCGGCCCCCTGTCCCAGCTGCAAGTGTCCCCTGCAGGTAGGCTCCCGTCGGGCGGCGCTACTTGTTTTACGCGCCTGAGCGACGATCGGTCAAGTAACAGGCGCGGCGGGGGACGGGGATTCAATTGGCACGTCTGATTAATACAATGAGACATTATGAAAACCAATATTGGCAAGAATGGTATTTTTTATAATTGAAATTCAATGGAATTGAATATATATCTGGAATCTTAATTTCGTATTAATTAAGTTGCTTATAATCTAACGTCCACATTATAATCTAAAGTACAAATTTTCTCATAAATTTATAATTATCCTACTGGCCGATGGTTTATTCGAAAAATTTGTGGACATATCGAACCTTTCGAAGAGACATAGAGGATTACTAATGAAAGAAGACGGTTCGGCTATCAACAATTGGGTATAATCAAAGAAATTTGCCCTGTTTTTCCAATACTGCAAACGTTTTGAGCCATTTTAATCTTAGATCTAAGCAAAGATGTAAGTATGATCTGAGAAAAACGTTTATTGTTCGACCTAAGCACACTCAACGTACAAAGATTAGAGAATTAACTACTTTTAATTATAATTTTTTAAGTTCTTGCAAGTCTATCTTTTTTTTTGGATTTTCAACATTTATTTTAATGCACTTTATAAGTTTTGTTAAAGTTACTGTTAGTGTCTACCTCGAGAAGGAATGAACATTGAAATAGTCGGAAACGTTCTCAGTATTGAATTTGATTTTTAATACCTAATCATAGATAGTAGAAATATCTCCTTTAATAGCATCACTGTTTGAAAATATTAGCTATCATTAGATTAATAAATAATGATATATAAAGATGAATTGGCAATTCTGTATAACAATAAAAGAATCAGTTTTAAACGTAAGCGCAAACAACAATTAGATAAATCCATATTCCTAACTTATGAAAAACTTCACTGTAACGCCAAAGATGATATTGTCCCCCTCCCCTTGCCCGCCACTTGGGACTCAGGCAAAAACTGCGAGTATAGATGAGATGGCGCAGTGTGTCGTATGTGTACATATATATATATATATATATATATATATATATATATATATATATAACATATAAGGACAAGCACGGCGGCGACCGAAGCCAACGGGCTAACGTCACTATTCCCCCTGTGTAATTGTTGTTGATGTTTTGCGACCCACTTGGCGGGGGCCCCGACGGCCATCAGGGCGTGCACGTCGGCTCCCTGGACCCGGACGCCGAGGACATACCGCTCCCGGAGATGGTCAACGACTTCACCCTGGCCAACAGCTTTTGGTTCACTGTCGGCACCCTCATGCAGCAAGGCAGCGACCTCAACCCCAAGGTAAAAAAAAAAAAAAAAAAATAAAAAAAAAGAACAAAATCAACAGCCACTATGTGCGCCCATTATTGCATTCGTCGCACGTCGCCGCTCAGAGCCGCGGCCGTGAGTTTTCTCGGTGTCTGATCGTTCCCCCAGGTATACGTGTTTATATAAATGATTCTTTCGTCGGCTGTTGGAAAAATAATGGACTTTTTCATCGATTTAACGATTGTGAAATTATCGAAATTTTGCCGCTGAAAGTAATGCTGTGCCCGGCTCGGATTTTGAACAGATACCAGCTTGAATTTTTAACAAAAATAATCTCAATATTAGATTTGGAATGAAAACGATTGTAACTTCGTTTTTTTTCTTTTAATTAAAATGGCTCCAAATTTAGATTTTGAATGAAATAGGATCCCAAGTCCCGTTTGCAATAAAACAGATTCCAATTCAGAATGTGACAAACGATCCCACTTATACTTTTACTAGATAAGTTTCCAACTCAGATTTTAAGTCGAAACAATCGGAACTTCTATTCTCCAACAAAGAGTTTTCAGCTCTGTTTATGAATAAAACAATCCAATTTCCATTTTGAACTTAAAAGAGTTCAACTCAGGATTTAAGTGGAGACGATCCCATCTTCCATTGTTAACTCAAACAAATGATATTCCATATTGAAATAAAAATTTGATAATCCACCGAGAATGTCACTTACCTTCTATTACTTAAAATTTTTCATTTCCATAATATTCATTCAAAATCTGAGTTTCATCATTCTCATTTCAAAATTTGAACCTAGATTCAAATCTGCTGAAATATTCAGTAAAAACCTTTTTCTTGATAATCTGTTAATGACATCCTATGATTTAAGTATTTGACTTACATGTAGAATTACTCTCAGATGTCGATTAACTCGAAATAAACTTACATTTTGTTCTCGTAATTGTAATAACTTTTCGTCGTTTGCACATAATAAAGTGAGTAATTTTTTTTGTGAACGGCATACAAGAAACTTTCAAAAATTACGCGCACTCCATCCGGCGAGGCAGCTGCGCTTCCAGGGCTCGGTTTTAGTATATAACAAAAGTCGGTTAAACTTTTCCAACAGACCACTCATTTATATCACGGGGAGCTCTAACAACCGAGAGATCTCGAGCACCATATGAAATTACTTTACGGTTATACATAACAGAAATATTTCAGAACCCCCCTGTACTTTAAAAAAAAACTTTGTATTTTTCCCCCTCTCTTTCTCCCTCAACTCCTGCCTTCGTTCTTTTTCTCCCCATAACCGCGAAATCCATTTTTCTCGCTAGACTTTCTTACTTACCCTTTTCCGTTGACTCTCATATTATATATATATATGAATTGAATTGTTATTCTCAGCGCCTCTTTTATTTTACACGACGTTTAAAGCCATGTGACAGACAAGCATGACACAATGTAATGCGCTTATAGTATATCACATAGAGCATGCGAGAGCAGGATCAAAGCAGAGCATCATAGCATACATTTCTCCCCCACTCTCTCTTTCTCTCTCTCTCTCTCTCTCTCTCTCTCTTCTGGATCATACGTTTTTCTCTTTTTTTTCTTCTTTATTTCATTTTTTTTCCGAGGGAAATAGTGCCCGTCAAAGAGCGATGCGCAAAATGCAACCTCCAGTACAGCATGCACCTAACAAATGCCCTGCATGTACAGATTCAGACACGCACACATGTATACACACACAGAGAACATATCCATTATATATATATATATATATATATATATATATATATATATATATACATACACAATATATACACACAGCTGTACAGCACCTTATGTTCCAGTTTTTCTCTTGTCCTTTCCCTGCATCGTCGCGCATCTCGACGTGCGCGTTACGTTGCCGCGCGATCGTGATTCCAAAACGAGAAGACACTGGCGATCGTGACGCGTGTCGGCCGGCCTCTCGTCGCGCGCCAAAAGCCGGATTTTGCCGGCCGCGCGCCGAGCCATTGTCGGTGTTACGCGGACCGTGCGAGCGCGCGCGTCCGTCTATAAAATCCGTAAAAAGCGAGAGAAGAGCGAAATATTATACGGTGGCGCTGAATTTTTCCCGATACAGTACGCAGGACGAGGCGTGGGCTTTTCTTTTTTATTATTTTGTTTTTTCAACGTTCTGCTCGGGGCGTCCCAGTCCTTCGGCCTCGTCGGGAGTAGGGTGCAGCAGCGTTGCCGACCACTAAGGCCGATGTATATACATCTCTGTGTATATATATATATATATATATATATATATATATATATATATATATATATATATACATATATGAGACCTAAATCTGCAAAGTCTCGCGGCAATCCTGTTTTTGCCCCAAGACCATGAAACGAAGCGCATGAGGCGTTGGGATCGTTTTACGAATTCCGTGCCAATTTCCAGCCGTAAGGTCGCTCCGTCGCGCGACACCGGACTCGAGTGCCAAGTATCCGTCGTCGAGTTTTTCCGACTCTCTCCCACTCTCCATCTCTCGGCGGCAGCGGATGCACGCAACGCGCGCATATAACAATACGAATAAGAAGTCCCGCGGAGCGGGTCGAGTCTCGGGAAAAGTTTTGGGGGCGAGGGAGCCCTTGGCCGCGGGCGCTTTCGCCGTGCGAACTCGCGGGCGTCGCGGTATTTCGTACGATCTGGCGGGCATTACTAACTGCACACAGATATCATATATATATATATATATATATATATATATATATATATATATATATATATACAACGTCGCATCTGGCTGTGATCGTTGGGTTTGAAAAATTTCTAAACGTATATTCAGCTAGGATTCGGTGGCGGGGATGGGGGGGCCTTCAATTTCCGATCAATTTCCTAGACGTGGGAGGGGGGCTGCCCAACCGAATGGAAAACTCCTGCCTCCTGACGTGCATGACGACCTGCACTGTGACGCATGATTTATACATTGTCGAAGAGCATGATACGTTTCTTAATCATTGACAATTTTATGTTTCGTCGTAGGCATTGAAGCAGGCGGATTTTCATTCTTTTGAGGGGAACATTTGTTTACATTCTTGGTTTGTGCATGAAAACATCGTGCTATTTTTGATATCATCGTTATTTTTTAAGACTGAATTCAATATATAATACATGTTCATAAATGTAGCTTCTGACTGTATCTATAGAAACTAATGTGAAAAATATGTCGCTTCTTAAGTTATTTTTTACGTCAGTATTCCTCATTATACCTCTTTAATCCGAACATTTTATACATACTATACATATTCCAAAAATTGTACGTTGAAATACTTTCGTAAGATCTTAATTAAAGTGAATTCCATAATTAAATTAATTAATTGAGATAATTACATTTTTTCAAAACATAATGTTACGGACAGAATTGTACATTAATTACAAGAAATTAAGAATTTGGCAACATTTATTTTATTGTACTCGCAGAGAGAGACTGTGACATATGAGCGAAAGATTAGGTGCAATGTAAATAAAGTAACTCTGTTTGTCCCGTAACATAGTCCAGCAAAATTGTTAAGACTAATTCTTATCAATTTATTATTCCCACAATTTTGAACTTCTTCGCGTAAAATCATTATTTTTCTCTAACTGAGTTGAATACGCCAATGATTCAGAGGAGTTTCTTGTTTTTGAATGAAATTCCTTACATTTGGCCCTGGATTTCAAAGAATAATAACAGTTAATTGTTAATTGGAATTGGCAAAAAATATACCACGACCGTGCGTGAATTTGAATGAACGTCAATATTGGAAATCATGAAGAAACTATACGTATACGATATGTGGAGTTGAGCCAAAATCCATTTGAATGACGTAGACTTGACTCAGACCATTGGATCAAACGAACAATCTACCGAACGAAGACGTCATCGATCAGTAAGAGACATTTGACAGAAAAGATACTTAACCAAAAGAACATATAAATCAAAAGACACGTAAACGAGAACTATTGGAGCCGATAGGCACTCGCCGAAAAAAGAATTTATGGCGGGCCATGATTTAATGTTCTACGATCGGGATAAGTATTGTATTTCAGTCAAATCTTTCATTCGATCAAGTATCGTTCCAGCCAAGTATATTTCTATAAAGTGTCTTTTGGTCACATGGATTCTATCAGGTGTCCAGATAAAACGCATCTGTGAACCCCAACACATGTTAGAAATCCATCGCTTCAACTGCTATTCTGTCTTTGAATCCAACTCCAGATATCCATTTTAATTTACTAATTATAAATAAGAAAGTATCATATCATTGAAACCAGAGTATTCCAGGTCCTAAAACTTTACAGTACTCATTGTGGGGTCAATCACAGTCATGGTCTCTCCTTGTCAGTAAATTTGTTCTCGAAAGATCATCAATAGAATAGTAATGAACATGTATGTATCTATTAACACTGGGAAGCGGGTATTGAGTAGCTAAATTGACATGTATATTGAGTAGCTCAATTTCATACAGATCGGTAATTATGACAAGCACCGTGTACTTAAAGCGTTAAAGGCATGTCGCGATTTATTTAATTAATTTATCGCAATTCATAAAGTAAATTATAGATTAATACGTACAATTATGATACTTACAATTACGATTGTGTATAAATACGTATGATCGTAAATTCGCGATACTATACACGCACATAACCACGACATACGAAAATACACATGTATGGAAAAACTGATAAAGCGATAAACATATGGTGCTGACCGGCTCTGTTGGCGTGTGCGGCGTATGAATAACAATGACATGTTACAAAGATCCGCAGGATTTAACTTGTCAAATGTTGGGTGCACCTGCGACGGGGTTTGCTGCCAGCGCTGCTCCTTCGTGCTGCTCCCCGCACGAGGCCGAAAGTACGTACGTAGACGATCCACTTTATTTCGGATATTATAGGCGCAACGGGCCCACCGTACTTCTTCGTCGTTTTAGCGGACGATTCCATGTCGTCACTGTGATTTCGATAATGTGAGCCATATGCGACCAATACAGAGAGAATTGTGAGAAATGGAGAATTGAACTTTTTTTCCTCTTTTAATTTCCTTATGAAATAATGGTTTATTGTAAAAATAATAATGGCGCAATAAATTTTCGTATAAAGATTATCACTGACATCATTCGAGTGCTTATTTTATTTGAAACAGGGTATGATTTTTACGCAATTGAGAGAAATTAATCGGTACTGGAAGAAATCTTTGAAAATGGTGCACAAATATTTTAGTTCAAACTACTGGGATACCATTTCAAATTGATTTTTGACTAACTCAGTTCACTTCCCCATTACAAGAAATTCAAACGAATCGTATATTTATATGTAACAATGTCTGCATATTCGTATGCTTTCTCTCTCTCTCTCTCTCTCTCTCTCTCTCTCTCTCTCTCTCTCTCTCTCTCTCTCTATCTCTGCTTTCACCTCTAATTATAACGAAGTCTCTGCGACCGTCCGCAACTGTGCGATTTCTCCGTATCGGGCAGGCAGCAGAAGACCTCGGCGATAAGCTATGTAATACGATAAAGGATCGCGCGCCGCGAGGATCGCAAGACCAGACGGACTAGCCCATATATGGAGGATAATCGATTTTCCGACTCCCTCCCACCTCTTCCACTAACCCTCTCTCATAAATCCCTCCTGCTCGCTATTGATCCTGTTCCACCTCCCCCCCCCCACCCCCTTTCCCCAGCGGACCGTCGTCCATAAAATCTTCCTCGCCGCCGGTACCGGCCAATGTCTCGCGCCGAGAGCGCCGCGCGAAGCAGCATAAAACGCGAGTTTGAGGAGAACGGGTGGGCAGGCAGACGCATGGGGCGATCTCTCCCGCGACGCATAAACGAGATCTCGAGCATGCAGATACATGCAACGCGCGTACCACGACTCCGCGCCGGCGGTACTTAGAAGGGGTTCTCGTAACGGCCCTCTCCCCCAACCCCCTACCCCGCCCAAACTTCCCCACCGCCGACCCATCAAAGCGTTCCGCGGGCTCCTCTCTTCGATATCGCGGGGCCGGGGAATCGATGCGCTCATCCCATTGATCCACGTGGGAGCGCCTGCTCCGTCCTCCACCTTCCCCGACCATCCGTGCAATCCATATCCATATCCATCAACGCTCTCGCCTCCGGGTTTTGCTCTTTTCGAATATATACATATATACGAAGTGGATCAGTGATACGCCGATGGGGAAGAGCGATACGAATCTGGAGGTTGGGAGGGGGGGGGGTCCATTGGAAAAGTGCGCAAAACAACTGGTTATATTGTACTTGAACGCATGCCTCATCACATATGTATTCTGGAGAATATTGTTCTCAAGCCGGTAGAAGCGAGTTGCTTATGAAGTATTCTTTTAAATTCTTAATAAAGCTTTCACCGTTCTGTTTGCGCTTTTAATGAAACAGCGCGCGTTCAAAAGAATTTACACATTCACGTGTATAAAGATCAAATTTTTCGTCGAATAAGACGGAGGAAACAAATTTTTAAATCAGCTAGGAAGGAATCGGTTACGTTTGTACTAATGGTTTAGGCATTGTTTAATATAGTACAGTAACTTGTCTTATGAATATAACGTTAAAACATCTGTCAAAAACAGTGGCTTATCTTTTGAATATTATTTTTGATATAAGAGAAAATTCTTGAAAAACTTCCTACGCAAAAACTCAAATTGTAGTTTTGTATGTTTTTTTTTATTTTTTATCGAGTAAAATTTCAAATTTTCATGTATTAGTAAAATCGTTTTATTACACATTTAGTACTATTTCTACGTAAAACCACGAATTGTGAAGATATACATAATAAATAAGTAAAATTCAAGAGAGTACCCAAAATTTTTGCAATAATATGAAATATCAAATGTAATAGAATTTTATGGAGCTGTTATACATTCATTTAACAGCAATGCACAACTGATGTACTAGTTAGCTACTACTAGACAATAAGAAATAGAAAACAATGAATTTTTTCATAAATTTTTCCCGAAAGAATTTAAATAATATAACTTTCATAAATATGTCATAGATCATATTCATTTTCAACAAAAAAAAGAAACGAAAAAAATTCGAATAAGAAACAGATTTTTATATATTATAACATATCGACAGATCAACTATTAACAAGTATTTCTTATTCTTTCTATTTGAAGTCAAGGTTGAACTCGTCCGATTCATTCCAAAACGGAGCATGCATTATATATGCAAACGCATTTCAACGAATCCGTAAATACCGTTTACCGGAATGCTACATATATATATATATATATTATGTACCTCGTCTCCCCGTAAAACTTCAATCTTACGAGAGATATAAGAGAGCTTTTGCGTTGCTGGGGGTAAACTCAACGGGTACGGGGGGAGGGGAAGTTCGAGCTTTCACAGTTCTTATTCCTTTAAAACGCACTTAGACCGCGCCCGTATATCGTGCCACGCCGACTTCTCCCGCCAACCAAAGCTCTCTCGCTCTCTTCATCGGACTCGATTATCCCTTTCGATCACGCGCATCCCGGGCTCTCTCTCTCTCTCTCTCTCTCTCTCTCTCTCTCTCTCTCTCTGTCTCTCTCGCTCGCTCGCAAAACTGAGAAACAAAAGAGTCACGGGTCGGATCGATGATGAATCTGGCCCAGCACCTGTGCGTCTACCTCCGTGATATACTCGCGTATGTACGCCCCCCCCCCAGCGGGGGCCAGCGTTTGGTCCGGTCGCTCACGAGGATGGCTCCGGCTGAAATTTCGCAGGACAATCCATTTTGTACGTGGCCGAGCGACAACTCGACGTTTCTCACCTATGTGTAACACTATAAGCGCACGTCTGTGAAAAAAAAAAAAAACCAAGCCTGGGAATGCATATGTGCAGGCCGTTTTTCGCGTTCTTGGAAAATTATCAACCGCGTCGTTTATGGACATAGACCTAGGGCAGGAAAACGCGGTCCGCCACCGAAACTCCTCTCATCGTCCCATCGCACCCCCTCAATTCCCGACGCATGGTTTTACCAAGCGGAATCACGTAAATATACCAATCCGTGCGAATGTATGTGTGCGAGCATATATGACAATATACTTTGGTATGTATATAAGACGAATATATGCGAATGCGCCTGTGAATCCCTCAGAAAAAATTTACATAATCCTCTCCGCTCCAAATAACCATGCTTCAAATATATATCTGTACAGTTCTGTAATGGACCGCTGCCTCTATCTACTAATATATTGATCTTTATATATATATATGCGAACTGTCGCGCTCATGCGCATACCCTAGGCAACGAGCACGAGAATCGTCGGTGGGATCTGGTGGTTCTTCACCCTGATCATCATCTCCTCGTACACCGCCAATCTCGCCGCTTTTCTCACGGTCGAGCGAATGATCACGCCGATCGAGAACGCGGCCGACCTGGCCGAGCAGACGGACATACCGTACGGCACCCTAGAGGGCGGCAGTACAATGACGTTTTTCAGGGTGAGTTTAATTATGCATACGTTCAGGATTTTCAGAAAATGTGGTTTAGCTAATAAAACTTCTGGGATTCTATCGATGGAAGCGATTCATAAGCCTAGTTTGGCCTATACTCATTCTCGAGGATCATTTGAAATGTCAGTTTTTAAATTATGACACCTATGTTCCATTCTTAATTCCAAAATGAACGAAAACGTCCCCATTCATGTAATGCATTATATGTAGAATCCGTTTGATCTCTGAATTGTCGTGATGCTACGGTTATCTCCGCTCAAGACCCCATAGGCTTATGGTTTTTTTTCTTCACCTTCAATCCGAAAACTCGCTGATGTACAAGTGTCCTTGATAATAAACGTACCTCTGACGCCAGGACTCAAGCATGCAGAATTATATCAAGCCCAGAACATTGATGAAAATCTCACGCATTGTATGGAAAAACAATAAAGAGAAATACTTTTTTTCATGAGAAGGTCAATGCGCAGTCAACCACACTTTTTTTAAGCATTTTTTGCTAAAGAATACATTTTCTATATCTTTCTAAAATCAAAAGTAAAAGAGAAAACTATTCACTGTTATATGAAATTAAGAGATTAAACGGATTTTACAGTTGATACATTATATAAGATTTTCCAGTTGTTTCGAATATGTAGTTAGAAATAAAGATTGATATTTACAAAAGGAAAGTCGATCTTCAAATGATCTTCAAAGACATTCAGTGATAATGACCAATTCATTCCTTTGATCGAATCCCAAAACATTTGTTCGAACCATTATCTCGCATAATCCGATTATCATATTTAATTACTCGTTAGTTATTTCTAATAACGCTACGATCGCCCGAGTATTTTTAATAAAAATCCCCATTTCTCCTTTCCCGTGTGCAGGATTCTAAAATAGCAATTTACCAAAAAATGTGGAGGTTCATGGAATCGAAGCAGCCGTCCGTATTTGTCTCGGATTACGAGGAAGGCGTCAAGCGAGTGCTGGAGGGCAATTACGCCTTTCTGATGGAGTCCACGATGCTGGATTATGCCGTGCAAAGGGACTGCAATTTGACGCAAATTGGCGGTCTGCTCGACAGCAAGGGATACGGCATAGCTACGCCGAAAGGTACGTATATACATGTAAAATGTTCACGGTGTAAATCCTACGGAATATAATACTTTGATTTAAATGTGTATTAATAATAATATTCCATTCAAAAATATAGTGAAAATGGATATTTAGTTAACATAAAAATCTAGTCCGATTCGGTGCTAAAGAGCGGCACAATATCGCTCAGATTTAAAAGGTTTTGAAAAGTGCCAGAGCGGTACGAATAACTTAAATGATAAAATACGAAAGTACTTGGTAATGTTTCTAGCCGCTCGATATTAATCATGATTATTAAAAATTCAAAACATTCTTCAAATGAACCTTCGTATTTTTAATCCTCGATTCTGCAAGAGTAAAATAATTTACGTATAGGTATTTTACGAGATAATTACGAGGTGGAATACATCGCGATAATGTATAATTGTGTAATATGTCAATAATTCAAAGTTTGCGTACTACTAAATAGGCAGACTGCAACGACAGTAAGAATTAGACAGATGATATTTTAAAGTTTTAGTAGATAATTGCATGAACATATATAATTTGGACATTTTAATAATGTTTATTTGAAAAAAAACAATCAAGTTTGACTTTGAAATATGCTTGAAAAGCAAACTCAAACTACAGCCCGAGCCACCATAATTAGGAACATCTAGAAATATCGTCTTGATCATTTTTTACTGGGACGGCCTCTAATTTTTAAATTATTCAATCAGTCCGCGACGTTTTTTCTAAACATGTTTAATAAATTATTTAAACCCACTACCAAATCAAATTGAAATTCTTCAAAATACTAATGATTGATTGAATATCAATTCAATGAAAGACTCGTTTCGAATGATAAAACTACCAATGCCAACAGCGTGTCACTTTCGAAGTTGTTGTGTTGTTGTATCCAAATATTAATATATATATATATATATATATATATATATATATATATATATATATATTACCGTCTCTAGCATTCTTTATACATATATAAGGTGATAGGGACTAGCAAATAGGTCAGAATAGCAGAGAGTCATATAGGAACCGAGGGAATAAAAAAAAATTTGCGTCACCGCATAATCTTCAAATTCTTACTGTACAGGCTCCCCATGGCGGGACAAAATATCCCTAGCGATCCTAGAGCTCCAGGAGAAGGGGGTCATTCAGATTCTTTACGATAAGTGGTGGAAGAACACCGGGGACGTGTGCAACCGGGACGAGAAAAGCAAGGAGAGCAAGGCGAACGCCCTCGGCGTCGAGAACATCGGTGAGTAATTGATAAGCTCGAAATGATCGTTTTTCATAGCCTTTATCCAGTCCACTAAGTGTAAAAAAAAATAACGATAGTCCTGTTTATCAGAACTGCATTATCTAAAAATCGCATTCCCACAAAAAATTTGGTCAAAAATGACGGCTGGCGATTTTATTTCAGATCCCAACGTAATATTTTAAAATCAGTTGAAGATCATCGTTTATATTTCAGACGTAAATTCCTATTTGCTATTCAATAACTTGAAAGAGCGCAATATTTCACGTTCACATACGTATTTGACCTTAAGCGCAAATGATTTTTGGAAATAACTGATTTTATGTCATCACAATGTTCCGTGACAAGTTCATTATCCTATCAAAAATTGTTTTGATAACAAAGGATGGGAAATTTTACCTCACTCTAGTGCCATTTTTTTCAGTCGTCGCAGAATATCCTCCTCCAAGCAGGCTTCGTTTCACCTGGTGTTATCAAAAGTTGACTTGATTTATTCCTGGCTTTAAAAAACGAGATATTTTTTGCGACAAAATCCACAATATACCTGAATTGTAAACAAAGGACATAGCTAGCGATTGACCATATATTGAAGATTGTATTTTTTCATATTATTGAAATAAAGCTTTAAATTTCGTGGAAACTTTAAACTTCATACAAAATTTTAAGTTACATATCGAAATTTTGTATGTGTACGTGCGTCCGTGCATTTATTTTTTATACGCACCCGGAATGTAAAATTTTTCACTCTTTGGATTTTTCGATAAAATGAAAGATTTACCACGTAAGAGGTAACAGCTGATCTTGAAATGATTTTATAAATGATTATTAGGTCAAAATTGTCATCCCATTTCCTTGATAAAATCCGACAATTTTGAAACGATCCATTCGCTCTAATTATTCGTGTTTCCACCAGTTATTCAGAGAATTGCGTATAATTTTTTTAGAGCATACATACATACACACAGTTATACAGTACATGATTTAGTCAGAGCGCTGTAAAGCCCCATCAAACTCTGTATATTATTGTAGAAAGGGCCAAGGAACAAAAATAAGATAAAGTGAAAATAGGCGAATCGAGAAATTTGGTAATATATAGAAACTCTCTCTCTTTACCCCTCTCTCTTTCTCTCTCTCTCTCTCTCTCTCTCTCTCTCTCTCTCTCTCTCTCTCGCTCTCTCTATCCCCCTCACTCCCTCTACATCGCGCTCGCCTCGTTATATATACTAAGGGAAATTACTTTTCTGTATACTCGTTCCAAGGAAAAGAGCGTTCTATCAATTCACTATATATTCCTCTAGCTCAGGATCAGGCAAAATGACACGAGATTTAGCTCTTCTCCAATTTCGAGATTTTACTTTCCTGGAATTTATCTTTGATATTATTGCTCGACCCTTTTATTTTATCTTATTATCAGGATCATTTATGAGTTTGCTGCGCAATAAAAGTTACCTTCATACAAACCGGGGCAGAAATTTTTTTCCCCCTACATTTTCTGTCCTTTCGCAGAATGTTCCGTATATGCGCTGAAATTTATTTTATTTAGTTTTGCCGAGGAAATAGGACAAAAAGTATTAAATGTACGAAATGTCAACGAAAAAATTACGTGACTGTAATCTAAAGTTCTTTAAAGCTAAGGATATTAGAATGCTAAAAGATACTCGTATTTTGTATATATATGTTAAATAAAAATCACAAGAATATCAGATCAGATAATTTAAAAAAAAATCAAAGATGCGCAATATTCAATAATAAATTTCTTAAAAATTATTATTCATTATTATCAAAGTAGTAAATAATAAACTATTATTATTAATAAGTAATTAATAATGCGTCTTTACAGCATTACAGCTTCCCATATATATAAAAAGTCCGCAATCCATACAATTGAATTTCTCATAAAGTTTAAGTGTATTATTGTCAGCTAAAGTAGTGAATGATATTCCAACTAATGGATATTTCAACTAAATCTAATATTCATATGTACCTAAAATTATTGAGTTGCTAATTTTATACAAGACAAGTAAGAGATGGTCGATATTGTCGAGCACCTCCGTCCTCCAAAGTTTCAGCTCGGCGCCGATAGAATATTGAACTGTTACAACAATACGAGATCATTTACCATAAGTGCGCACCACGATCTTTACGAGAAGAGAAAGAAAAATAAATCTTAAAAATACAATCGATTTTTTTTTTAAATTGTAAATACAAAGCTGTTTTTAATTAATTCGCGCATTCTAAATATACTACAAGACAATATTAATCGTATCCTAGATTTAATCTTGTTCAGAGTAAATTTTATTGGCAAGAGGTTCGAATCAATTCTTTTTTGATGGATCCTTTCGTTGGCTTCATTCAATCGTTGAACAAATAATTAACAAATCAGATAGGATTGATTACTATTGTCAAATATATTGGTAGAAAAATTTTCGAAAAAAATGTTTTTACTCACCAGTCGTAACAGAATCAATTTAAAATCTAACATGTCCCAAGTGAAATTAAATTTGACAAAGATCATTATTGTACTGAATTAACAATATTATTTAAAGTGAATAGAAAATACACAACGTCTATATATATATATATATATATATATATATATATATATATATTTATATATTTATATATATAAAGTCAGATATAAATTGTTCGAAGGATAATATATATCTACGTAAACAATTTTGTCATATATGTGGTTGAGTATGCGTATATCCTCTTCCTAATGTCGATCGAATTATGAATTCAATGCCTAGTGCGAACCACTCTACAGTCGATCCTCTTTTTCCTTAAAAAATTTGTTTTAATCAAATATCCCTTAACATTGTCATGGACAAAATCATAGCTACATTATATATTTTATTTTCGACGGTTAGCGCCACTGTACATTTACGCATTATTTTCGCATCGCCTCGCACGTTCGCCCGCAGCTCATTTCGCCTCACCCGGGAAAATATTCTATGTGCATCGTATTATCGCGAAATGCTTCCGTCGTAGAAATTTCAACCGAGTCTCTGAGCCTCGTTGAAGAAACGCAAAAGCTCGACGAATAGTAGACGAAAAGTTGCCAATTGCATCATCGATTCGGACTTCTTTACGAACTAAGTCCACGTAAAGTCGATTATCCGCGCGGGGAGGCGGTCGCGACTACCCCCTCCCCGTCTTCGACACTCGCCCCGCTGCTCTAACGAGAGGAGGCGCGCTCGAGGTCGGTTTTGGGCGGCTGGTGGCTTCTTCTGTCGTAATACACACCGGACATTCCTTGGTCCGAATGCCGGTTTAACGTTGAGAAACGGGTAGAGAGAGAGAGAGAGAGAGAGAGAGAGAGAGAGAGAGAGAGAGAAAGTGCATATATATATATATATATATATATATATATATATATATACTCTCACAAAAAATGGAAATGTTTGCGATGCGTTTTTGAGAACGGGGGTGCATAAAAACTGAGCGACGAGGAGGCTGCGGGGTGGGGGAGTTTTTTTTTCATTTCTGCACGAGTGCGCCTCTGAGCTTCGCTGGAAAAGAGATGAAAGACCTAAAAGTATGTATTCGCCCCGCTGGTTAATGCGTGAACTTCTCTCTACGATCGTTTGATGATTTTTCATTATGTAAGGTATATATGCGTGATGTTTCGTCGGCCTCCTCTCGATTCGTCGGTTCTCGCATTCAATTAAAGAATAAGAATACGTTAGACGGAGACGATGTATTTAATAAAGTTTTTCTCGAAGAATTACGTACTCTTACTTATTTTTCGCGCGGAACATAATTTCAGGATATTTTTCAAACTTCTATGGATATGCTTTGATGCAAACGTTGATCGTCTTGTAAAATTAGACTAACGTTCTAGATTAGAACATAAATACTAGATCTTCTTTTTTTTTTTAATAAATTATCTCGTACAAAAAAGTAGCCCCTCTTATGAGTATATGAATTACAAAACCAAAACTGCATGGAGAAAAATTCTAAAACTCCGTCAATCACTATAACAAGGATTTTGTACTATTGTGACACTTTAATCGAAATATATTGCGTATATATTATATATCCTACACAGACCCCGCGTAAATCCACTCGTTTGCCGTGTAAATCTTCAAACTAATCCTTTACTTCGGCTTGGTGGTCAAAAAAAAAAAGAAAGAAAGAAAGAAAGAAAAGCGAAACAAACAACGAAATCTAAAAGAAAAAATAACCAAGCGTCGCGAGCTATGCTAATGCACTTTTTCTTTTGACTCACGTTCTGCCGGAAGTATTGCGCAGATTCAAAACAATTGCGCTTCCCTTCTCTCTCTCTCTCTCTCTCTCCATATATTCTCCGTCACCGGGCGTAACGGGTAAAATTTCGTCCGTTCGCACAGGCTCGCGCAGGCTCGTGCGCAACCTCGGAAAGCCGGCCAGAAACGCGAGTCGTGCGAGACGGTTCGATGGGAAACATTTATACATGGCAGATTTAATTATTTATGCGCCTGGCACAAATTTCAATGAGATCTTTGCTCCGGTTTTTCGAAGCGAAATTCATGTAGTTTGAAGCGTAATTGGAAATTTTGAAATATGCTTAAAATTAGCAGCTCTGGCAACTAAGACGCCAAATGAAAGCAGACGTCTCTGTAACGCTGATCGCCTTATTACGGTGGCGAATTTAGAAAATCAATGGTGGCCAAGGATGTATTAAAAATTAAGTGTATTGGATCGCTATAAGAACGATATTCTTGATTTTCATTAACTAGAATAAGATATAAAAAATGAATTTAATATATTTTTTAATTCGTATCTAATCTCGTTTGGTTATTTTAATCATCGTCAATACTATTTTGATTTTTCCCAACTGTAAGCTTTCATCTTAAATCATGAGAATTCTTCAATTTCTATCAGGGGTAATTAAATATCTTTCATAACTCATCGGGGTGGTTTAGCGTGGAAAGTATGGATCAAATGTTAAAAAAGTATATTATTAGTACATTGTTTTGTTAGATCAGATCTTCCGTCTCTATATAAAATAATTAAATAAATACTTTATCGTATCCATGGATTTAGTGATCATGTAACAGGTGCCATTTTCCAAATGCTTTTTCCAATTCGACCGGCAACTTCGATGGATTTTTGTTTCCTTCAAAATTTATGGATTTGTGCTATAAAACAATTAAGATAGATTTCATGAAATTTTACAGGATTTTGAATTCTGCTCGAACCACCTTAATCCATTTTTCAATGTGTTTCTGAAATTCTCTGAAAACGTTCTAAATATAGCTATTAATAACAATTGACGCGAAAAACAATTTTTATGCAATTAAAAAATTCGATTGGAAATTTGGATTCATATCTGAAATAACGTAGTCGGATATCATCTCCGACCAGTGGCATTCGCAAAAAATCTAAAATATAAATCGCATTATAAAACGCTACGTCTGAAACTTACGCAGTGGAAATGTTGTTTTTCTTTTGCTGGAAAAATCGCTCAAATCGCGGGAGCGGCAAATTCCTCGCGAGTCCGGGCGAACTTTGTAATGCAGAGCGCGAAGGATGAAAATTCGCGTGTATAAAGAGAAAGGAAACGTGTAATCTGAAGATTTCTTTCCCCCTTTATCTTTGGATTTTAATACATACAAAATACGAACTTGATGAAAAGGAAGGAAGGCAGGGGAAAAAAAGCACGGTAAGAATAAAGAAGAGAGAGAGAGAGAGAGAGAGAGAGGGAGAGAGAGGGAGGGAGAGAGAGGGAGAGAGAGAGGGGAAGAAAAAAAGCCGAACAAGAACGGGAAAGGAACTGGTGAAGGTAAAAATATAGGGAAAAAGCACGAGCTGAATGAGTATAAATTCTAAAAGCGAGGGAGAGACAGAGAGCAAATGAGAGAGAAAGAAACTGAGAGGGGGAGAGAGAGAGAGAGATGAAACTAAAGCAAGCCAAGTCCGGACTGGGAAATGGTTCGTCGATGGCGCTTGTTGGATTCCGCGCGCACGATTTCCTCCAACCCCTGCCTCCCTGACCCTGTCCTCGCCTTACCTTTTCGCATCCTGATTTCTCCATTCTTTCAGCTGCACAGAGTCGAATTTATATATATATATATATATATATATATATATATATATATATATCTGTGTGTGTATATATAAAACTCGATCTCCATCCCCTGTAAATTGCCGCATTCGCTTCCGTATATATAACGAGCACGAGAGAAAAATCACTTTGAATGGTGCAAGAAAGAAGGTTTAATTTGCAAAATGGGGTTTAACACTAGCTTATGTTACTAGATGTTTTTCGAGCCACTTTATTGTCTACGACGTTTATATTTATGGGATGCAAATATAAATACAATACAATGCAAATACATCGACACAAAGGATGATTAAGCTCGCAATTTTGCTCATCGTTCGCGCTGATATTTTTCGTACTTCAAATTATACAATAAATCCACCGAACTCTTCTCGACGCAATGTGCGACATTACAAAGAAATTTAATGTCTAAGCTATATTTTTTTTATTAATGTTATATATTAACAGAAGAAAAGAAGACAAATACTCAAAGCCCACAATTATTTTCTGCATACATTTATTCTGTTCTTTGGCCAACAGGCGGAGTTTTCGTGGTTTTACTCTGCGGCTTGGCCCTCGCCATTCTGGTGGCCATACTGGAATTCTGCTGGAACTCAAAGAAGAACGCCCAATCGAATCGGGTAAGTTTACTTTCCCCCTACCCTTCTCGATCCATTAACGCGCGAATTCTTTCGATTTATTTTTGATATTATACGCTTCTGTGATTATGGCAAAAGGCTTCTTTTTTTTTTTTGACATTCGACGCGAGCCACACAAATGGGCGCTGCCCAATATTAGCAACAATCTTCACGGCTCATAATACACAACGTACATAATTATATTAGGTACAAATATGTGTGCGCATGCTTAATTATCATTCCTTTAAAACGTTCGCATTCAGATACGCATACGTATTTCTTATAAACGCGCTCGCGTACGCGTACGTAAGCGCGCGCAATTTGTGCACAGCGAGGAGCATTGCGCAGCGGCGGCGCTTGATACGCATTAAAACGCCGAAGCCAACGAACGAACAGGCCACGAAATCGTCGCCTGCCGCACATATCCTCGGTCGACAGAGCGCGTACGCGCGATAATTTACTATTGCTTATCGCGGTGCGTATCGCCGTGTGCACGATACGTTGTCGTTTTTCTCTTTTTTTGTTTTTTTTTCTTTCTTTCCTCTGCTTCCCTATGTATCGCTGTCCACCGCCATCGCGAGAAGGGGCCAATTCTGGGGAAACGCTCGATAATAAGTACAATGGGCGAGACTGCTCCTTGGGACGTCCCAGTCGGCTCGGCCGCGGATACGAAAACTGTCGAGACGTCCGTTCTGGAAATTGCCCGGTAAATGCGCCCGCTCGTACGACGGCAGGCTCGTAATTTTCACTTTGATAAAAGTTGATTCGTGGCATCTGTGCGCAGGGGTTGCTCGAAATTTCGCGTAAATCTGTAACCCCCCCCTGCCCCTCCAAGCCAGGCTTACCCAGCATTTGCAATCGTTGCAGAGAAAAACAATCGGTACTGAGATCGTACGAGTGAGGAGCAAAAAAAAATTGGAAAATCGTTTGCGCAAAAGTTGTTCAGGAGAGGGAGGATCGTCGCGGCAGTGTACGTTATCAATAACGTTGATCGTTTTTCAAGGGGAAGTGAGAGTCGCCGTGTTTTTTTTTTACCAACAGGTACCTCTATTATTTGACGTTCGGTTCGTTAAGAATTAATGAATTGTACACATTGAGACAGGCGCCGAACGAGCCCCTGCAGATCTTCATGAATTGATGATTAAAGTGACGCGTAATATATATATTATATACATAGAAAGACAATGGAAAGCTGAATGAAGTCAAATTTACGAGTTCCTATAATTATTAAGTAAACTATTCTCGGAGCTCAGTCTAATCGCCCCCCCTCCTCAGATAAGGGCGTGAATCAGTTTAAAAATTTAATTTCCAGCAAATCACTAACAATAAGTTATTACAAATAATATGAGATATTGTTTGAAACTACAATTATCAACGTTAAAATTCGACCGTTTCCAAAATTTGCAACGTCATCATGACAGAAACGCGCTAGATATAACTTTTAATTTCTAATATTATAGAATAACGAATTTTATCCGCATTCGAAAATCATGATAGATACATATATATATATATATATATATATATATATATATATATATATATATATATATAAACGCATTTTTAATTAGTACTCTAATGTTATCTTAAAAGTAGATCCCCTCCGCGACAACGTTGATATTATCAATACGGCTCAACGATCCCCATTTTCCTACCAACCATAAGTAAATAATTCCATCCGGCTTACCGATGCAAAGCAGGTCCTCTGTCTCTTCGGACACCATTGGCCCCGCAAGCTCCCTCAATCGTTATATCGCCGCCCCTCCCTCTCGCGTCCCCGTCAATTACGCACGCGCGCGACCGACCGACCGACCGACCGACCGACCCAGCCAAAAGAACGAAGATAAAAGAAGACAAAAAAAAAAAAAAAACAAAAAAAGAAAACCAACAACCAAACCTTGCACGAGCACAGTCCCTTTGCGCGGAGATGGCCTCGGAGCTGCGTTTCGCCCTGTGCTGCGGTCCCCGGCAGCGTCCCGCCGCCAAGCTGCGCTCCGCCACGGCGGCGACGGGCCCGGCGGCCGCCCTCACCTCCTGCAGCCGCTGCGGCTCCCGGTCCTCGGTGAGGCGGGGCTCGGCAGCGAGGACGGGCCGCTACTGCCAGGGCGAGGTGGAGACCACGTACGTGCCCAGCGCCGAGATACCCTGGCTAAATGGTGTAAGTCTCGCGTGCAGCAGCAGGAGGCCGAGGCGGGGTAGCCCCCCCTCCCCCCTCCCTCCCCCACGAAAACGCTTGGTAGAACCCCGCAGACGTCCAGTCGTCCTCGAACGTAGCTACGTACTCGCGCACTGGTTCTCCGTAGCTACCGCCCCCACCCCCTTTGCACACTTAGATGGTATATATATATATATATATATATATATATATATATATATACCGATATCACACCGTCCGTTTTAGAACCTTCGCTCGACCCTAAGTAGCAGCACGTATTTAAAGCGACACGACACCTCTCACCCCCTGCGAATTTCGGGCCTATTAGGGCATTTTCTGTACTGACCAGCGAGTTACACTCGATTCGGCCGCAGCGTCCGACTCGGGAGGGTAGTCGAAGGTGGATCGAAGTCGGTATACGGTGCGGTTTGCAAGACCCTCTTAAGGGCAAATCTTGCTATAAATTAAACAATAGCAGTAGATGCCTGCGATTGCTCGATCGCCAGAGCGAAGGACTAGCGATCCGAGTTCAAATCGCGGTCTCGGCCGATTGACACAAACACCGCTGTAATAATTTACAGGTGCTTTGTTTAAAAACACGACGTGAGCCTCCGTCGCTGATTGGCACCGGTATTTGGAAGCATAAATAGAGCGACGTAAAATACATTAAAAAAAAGTAGCAGCAATGCTAGACTTATTAAAAAAGTCTTACTGACAAAATTGTTTCACAAGTCGACAGGTTTATTCGAAACAATAAATGTGAAATAACTTTTTACGATTTGTTGTTTTTAATAAATAAAAAACTGTGATTCTGTTCGTAGAATAAACAACAACAGAAAACGATAATTATCCGATTCAAAATTAATTAAACGGAACGAAAAAATTTTTTTAAATGTTTATGAATCACTGACTGTGCAATAGCATTAAAATAAACATGTAGAGAATATCTATTTTATGATAATGACTCCATTGTCTTGTAATAATGACACTAATATTGTTAATATTTTAAAGAATCGCACGTGACAATTTGTCAATTATAAATGTTATTTCTATCTCAATGTTTCGATCATTTTCAGGAAATCCTTATGGTTATTATCAACAGTATGCAAGACAGTGTTTTATTACAATTTTATAATTTAACAAATACTCATTCTCTATAATTATAGTATATGATATTAACAAGACATAATGCTGTCAATAATTTCTTATCATGTTCAACAACAATAATTGAAAACTTTTAAATACTTTCAATACTGAGTTCTTATTCATACAAACCATTATTATATATACACTTACGCTTTGATTTCTTATAGATCTGCAAATATCGCAAATATCATAATAATTTTACTGATAAATTCAAAGTTTCAAATTAAAAAAAAAAATTTGTTGCAACGTATCTATATCCATTTTTTATTTATTTATATTATAGAACTGTTCCATCATTTATTCTCTTTTCGAATTTCATTTAATCTTTCGGTACCGTCGTTTAGAAATGTATCTACTCTGTAACATAAATAAAAAAAGAACGGATACAGAAGATGTTACAGTACGTTTCTAAAAAAGAAAAGCTTGAATTTATTAAGAAATGCACAATAATATCATATAGTTGTTGAAAGTATTTTTAAAATTATATTACTGTAATGAAACAATGGTGTTTTATAGTCTTGGTAAGAATCATAAGGATTTCCTGGCAATGATCAAAACTTTGACAAAACAATTTGAATTGAAAATTGATAAACTGTGTTACACGATTCTTTGTATTATTAATCATTTTATAATACCTATTATGACGAACACATGAAACACTTCTCAGTGCACGACCCCGCGTCTCTGTATACCATTGCACCACAACGTCTAATATTAATTTCACGATTTTTTTCCCTCAAGCAATATTGAACACAAAAGACGATTGTGATAACAGAATCACAGAGTTTTCTCGAAAGAAAGTTTTGTTTTATCTTTCGTACATTAAGATCAATTTGTATAACCTGAACGGTCCGCACAATTGTCTAGAAAGCCTAATTTTCGATTTTGCTCAATTTCTGATCCGGACGACTTAATTCAATGACGAAAAGTTCATTCCAACGCAGAGATTGATAAAAAAAAGAACATTGAGCTCCAAAGTTCATTAACATGATCAATACTTGATTATTTACCAATACAAAGCATATTGTCGGACTAAAATTATACATTTTCAAGGTTTGTTACTTTTTTATTTATTTCATAAGAGACAAAGAGGAAAGTATAAAAACTATACGTATCATAATATATTATTATTTTGATACATATATTCTTACGTTGTTAATAATAATCATAAAATTCTAATTTAGTCAAAAATAATAATAACAATAATTAATAAATACAGTTGCTTTAATGTTATTGCTTTATTTTATACGATTTCATGCTACGAACATTCTTTACAAACGACACGATTCTCGCCCGATATGCATAATTCAGAAGGCCCCCGTTTATAAATTTAGTCGACAGGCCCACGCGTAGAGACGGCCCTGGCCCGAGTCTCGCTTGGAGCAGCGGCATTCTGTATTCAAGGCTATTCGCCATGCCGCGCGGCCGAAAGTATTTTGAATTTCTTTGGGATACATTTAGGCCCTTATTCCTACTGATATACGGCACTATTGTCATTAAAATTATCTGATGCACGCTCGCTATTTGCCAAAAAATTTTTTGATCGACAAAAAAAAAGAAAGAAAGTCCGAGGCTTCGTTAAACGACCCATTGTACGAGAAAATTTATCTTCTCTACTTATGCATCGATAATATTTAAAATGAGGTTTATTTAAATATTAACGACTGATTACCACGTTTAAAATTAGTGCTTAGATAGGCGAACAATGGACAATAAATTCAATTTGTCAATCTGTATTGCAAACTGAAGTTTTCGCCTCGCATCATTACCAAAAAAAATTTACGATTTTGCGCTAATTATATGAGATTATGCAATCTATTGATTTAAATTTTTATTGGTCGCTATCCACATATCGAGAAGTATATAGTTATGACATTATGGGAAACACAAAAAAAAAACTTCTTTTCGCTATACGTTACGCGGCTGCTGAAAGGCATTCGAGTGCAGACAAAAAGTAGAAAACTTAATCTCAACATAATTGTATGTAACCGCGATTGCTCTAAAAATTCTCTTGTTTCCTTTTTTTTTTTTCATTCGTCGCTTAAATTGACAAATTTACGATCAAATTTATAATACGTAGACTTTGTAAAATGTGCAGGATAAAGTCCTTTCCCGTTAGAAACGCATCGGGGGGGGTGGGGGGACGATGAAGCAGCGCGGCGTAGTAACGACATTTTTACGGAAAGCGAACTTGTGCATTAAAGCGATTATCCGAAGCGTACGCGAGTCCCATTCGTATTTGGATTATAAAAAAGAGATTTCCACGCGCGCTCGCGCGCGCAGGCGCCCGGTGTCTCTCGACTTTCTCCCGATTTCGAGGGATCCGGGTATACATTATACACGCTTATGTATGTATGCATGTATATATATATATATATATATATATATATATATATATATATATATATATATATATATAATTATTTACGTAAGAGGCCGTAAAGCCGAGGCATCCTCCAAATTTATGTGCATAATAAAAATCGGTACCAAAAAGCTTGGGCTAAATAGTCTGCAAGGCTCCGGATAGCGCTCGCGCTTGCTAGGGAGGGGCCACGCTTGTTGGGATCCCGGTCGCGCCGCTCTTTGTTATAAACTGGAACGAACGTGTGTAGAGAGAGAGAGAGAGAGATAAAGAGATAAAAACTGGTGGGTGGGGTCGCAAGGGGAGACGGAGAGGGAAGAGTCGCGATACATCGACGAAACTCCGCACACATCGGCGTGGTTTTAGAATTTTTTTAGATCTTTTATTATATATATATATATATATATATATATATATATATATATATATATATATGTGGACTTTTCGATACCTGGCTCAATCGAACGAGCCGTCGTCCTAGAATTTTGTCCAGACTGTCTGCCCGCCCCCCCTCCCCACCCCCCAATCCTCGGAGCTCGGCGCGATTTATGGCGGTAAAAAGAAAAATTTGGATAGAAGCGCGTTGAATCGGAGAAAACAAAAGGCGCATCGGTTTCGATCCGATTGAAAAATTTTGCAAAAATTTGTCACGATCGATGAGGATGGAAACGAGTGCGCGATTCGATGCATTATGCAATTCGCTTGAATTCTGTCGATTGTTCCTAAAAATTGACAGCGTTAAGAGAAACAATTGAATACTCTTCAACGAACGCTTCGAGTCAAAAGTTTAGCCAGAGCCGTTTCAATCCTCAACGGTGATATTTTGCGCATCCGTTATTAATCCGTTTAAATGATACCGAAAAGTCGACACCATTGATAGGGATCGATTTTTTTTTTACAATTTATATACATAAATATATATACTTTTCAGAATTAGAACATTTTCCCGATCCAAGCAGGATAGAATCGGATTGAAAAGGATTTGTGATTGAATACGTTTCGATCCAGACGTCGATCCGAATCGGGACAAAGCCGTTTTAAGCGGTCGAACCGTTGTGAAATTGCACATCAGCCTCAATACGCGTTAATCGTCGACAAAAATATTATTGAATCTCAAAGGTTTCGGATGAGCGATTTTTTTGCCTGCTTCAGTTCCGAATCTGCTTCAGTCCGCGCCGAGATTTTTACATTTAGTCCGGAGAAAAAATCGGCTTTCTATAAAAGTTAAGGCTCGGCATCGACTCATCACTTGCTGCTTTTCCCAGCTCCAAGGTGAACTTTCCGCGTTCACGCGGAACACATCGTATATATATATATATATATATATATATATATATATATATATATATGTTCTAATATGCTTATACGAGCATAAATCCCTGACGCAGATCTGTATAAGGACGGCAATGAAAAGCTCTACTTGCGCGCCCCGGCCGTCTCGTTGAAAACTTCATCTTTCCTTAATCGCGCCTCTCTCGCGTATATTTATATGTATATAAAGCTTATCAGGGGAGTCATGCACGCCCCTCCTCGCCTGTATTAACGTACGCGTATTATATAATCGAATCGTTAGCCCGAGCGCCCGTCGTTCCCCGTAGTTTGACAATTTCTTTCATATTATATATATATATATATATATATATATATATATATATATATATATATATATAATCAGTGTTCTCCTGGTTGTTTCGCATCGCATCCCCGCATGTATTAGATCGTACGTAACAATATTTTATCGTTAATCCACAGGGGTGTCCAATTTTTAAACTGTACACGCGAATATCTGGAAAGGCAAGAGGAATAAAAGAAAAGAACTTTTGAGATAAGATTTTTAAGATTGATAAGGAGCTAATCGATGATAATCTTCACGATTAGCTCGAGATCAAGAATGTAGGTGTTTTTTTTTCGGGCAAATAGAATGCTGTACTTCTGATTCTGGATTCTGAAGAGAGAATTTTATCCGAACGAGAGATCAAATACACCTAAGTGTTCGAAATAACGAACTTTGTAGTTATTGTCAATTCATTTGCTATGGTCCAGGAATAATTCTAATTTAAAAATTGACAGACGATTTACTCGGAGGAGAAAGTATGATAAAATAAAACTTTTAGGGATCGAAGAGCCTCGTTTAATAATCCCAGCAGCCACGGTCTTCGACACGATTTTCAATCGTTTTTCAAGGTCGAAGCGATTGTTTCACAATTTTGCTGCTTAATCGAGCCGAGTGGGAGGACCGATTTTGACCCCGTGTGGGAGTGAAGTATCTGAACGTTAAATTTTCGTTTCTTTCCATTTTTGAGACGGAAAAAACGGGTTTGCCTATAAGATACCGTCAGCTGATCGGATTTCACCGATAAAACTTTGTCTTAGTTACTCTTTTTTAACAGTAAATCCTTTTCCGGTTCGAGTGTGAATTTGGCCTTTTTTACTTAAAAACTTCTGCTTGTTCAGAATCCGAGACCAGGAATAGAGAAAATAAAATTAACCTTTAAATGACCTTCATTCTTGAACGGGTAGTAATGGTTACAATACATAATCGCCTTCCCTAGACTACAATTTGTATATTTTAATATTTGTTTCACCTACTTTTCGAAATATCTGCGTTATTTCTTTAAAATGACACAGTCTGTTTTCTACGTTCTTCAACATTTTCTCCGTATAAAATATTCTTGAAGAATGCATGCTTATTATACAATAATTACAGGAATATCATGTGCTATAAATATATATATATATATCTTGCTAATTTTATAGATTAACGTAATTTACAACGTATTGATTCGAATCGTTTGGAAAAAAATTTTAATCTACTTTGAGTTTTATTCTACTAAAAATATTAATTATTACATCGACTGAATAATCGTGCGAGTGTGCGTGTTTGTATTTTGTCACAGTAACAATCAACTGATAATATTGTAAAGATTTAATGAGACCCGCAAATTACGAACTTAAGCAAGAAGAACGTCGTAGAAAATTAAAATTGTACCCTTATAAAGTGTCAGATCTGACATTGATATAAGTACACCTACTTATCAAACGATCCTCGGGCGAATTCAATGAAGAAAATAATATATATACACATATCTAAATGTAATGTGTGTGTGTGTGTGTGTGTGTGTGTGTGTGTGTGTGTGTGTGTGTGTGTGTGCGCGCGTGTGTGCGTGTGCGTGTGTGTGTATCCCTCCGCAATTATTCACGGCTTTAAACAGTACATCTGGCCGAATCCCCAATCCTGCAGCTCCCCCTTTAAAATGTACAAGAGAGTCAAATTAATACCGAGCCGGGCGCGCGAAATACTTCGCACATAACGAATCCTCTCATTAACTTTTTCAACGGGACGGCGCATTAGTTTCGCGTCCACGCGCCTGCCCCGCTCGACCAGCTCAAGTTTCGGAAATATATATGTATATATATATATATATATATATAGAGCTCAGAGCCGGACAGTAAATGGATAGCGGGCCGCTCTGTTAACGCCACCCCGCGCAATATACGGATTACACCGATTATATGAATACGGTTGAAAAGTTATGAAGCGCGAGCGCGCATTACGATAGCGTTCCCTCCTCGCCAACTGCACAATGATATTAATGATAATAATAATAATGAAAAACCCGTATAACTCGATTTATATTCTCGCACCATCGATACGCCCCCGTAGGGTCCAACGGGGGGAGAGGTAGCGAAAAATATAAACATCGCAACCGATGACAACGAGGATTCGATTGTCGGAGATGACGATGATCATAATAAAATATGCGGCGCAATTATATTTATGCCTCCGTTATCGGTAAATTATATATATATATATATATATATATATATATATATATATATATATATATATATCATCTGCAGTATACTCGTGTATATATTAAATCGAACTAAACGGGACGCCGCGCATTTTACTTCGGAGCCCTATATATCGTGAATTTTCCGTGAGGCTCGCGAAGGTTTGAATTTTTGCATATGAAAATTGCGGATTTACGAGCCGTCGCGAGCCGGCGCGCGATAATAATAACGTTTCAATTTCGGGGCGCTTCAATTTTCCGGACGACGCCGTGTATTAATAACAATTTCCGCCCCGCCCCGGGATAACGAAGGGCGGAGGTCTATGTAGAGCGGTGTGGAGAGAAATAGGTTATATATATATATATATATATATATATATATATATAAAGTTAATTATGATCGATCGAGGGTATATATATATATATATATATATATATATATATATATACACAACAAAATGATTGCAAACGCGTGTCCTTTGGAATTGGTGATGAACTTCACGTTTATTGTAAAAAAAAAATTTAGAATAGATATTTCACGAATCGCGTTTTTATGCGATTTATCCAGAAAAAAGTAACCCACTGTTATACCCAAAGTAATTGACGTATCTTTCAGATGTTTTATATCATATTCTATGCTCAGAAAAACACTAAACTCAAAAAGAAGATCAAAGCTCAAAAAAACGCTAAAAAGCTGCCTGGATTTTAAATGCCAATTAGTCAGCTTTAAACAATCGCTATAGTAACTTTTTTTTTGTTCTTTTTATTTTCACTTACAGTACTATTATTATTATTTTATTTTTTTTAATAAAAAACTATAATTTTTATCTTTTAATCTTTAGTAATAATCATGACATGATACTTTATGTATTTTATCTTATTATTCACTAAAACCGTCAAAACTGTGTGGACGTGGGTAATTTTCAAAAGCATTTCAGAACAAAGGGCTGGCATCTCGGCTGGCACTGATAAATTTTTCTGGAATTGAAAAAATTTAGAAAAAAACTATCGAAATCGTATTTTAGCATTTTTATTGGGCTTTCTCGAAGACTGAAGACTCTGAACAAACATCTTGGCAAGATTTTTTTTTTTGGAAACGCGGAAAAGATTGATGTACTCTTAAGTACTATTATGTAGCTTTTGTTTAATAGTGTTAACAAAAAATTTTTTAATTTATTTAACACCGCTCAAATAATGCGAGAATTGCGTTACTCAGTGTATCCAGTACTAATATCACAGAAAAATCTTCCAACAATTAGGGAAAAAACTTTCTTATATAAATGCACACATTGCAAATTTTGTTATTCATCGTTATGTAAAGCTCGTACATAAATATATAAAGTGCTTAACCGCAACAAGTAACTATCGCAAGTGCTCTATATCCATCTGTATATACAAAACTCTTGCAGGGAATCGACGACTACGTACCCTTTCGTAATGACTCGTACATACGTGTAAAAACAAAAAAAAAAAAAAAAAAAAAAAAAATGCCCCGACCGAAGCCAAGACCGCGCAAAGTTAAAAAGGGTCGACTTCGTCTATCGATTTTGGATTAGCCCAATTGAGTTTCGCTGGACGATCCCCTCGACTTCCCAACCGCGCGATTCTATTTCCGTGCAGTCTTTGTCATTCGGGGGTATGTAGGTATGTGTATATATACACACACATACAGATATATATATATATATATATATATATATATATATATATATATATATACACACGGTAGCTCACCGAGACGTCCGCGTAACGCCGACCTCGCTCACGTCGACTTTATGGCAATTTCCACTTGGTAGTTCTATTTTCCACATTATCGCCGTCCAGCTGTTCCTGACGACGCGAAAAGAAATCAGTGCTTACGCTATATATATATATTGATATATGTATATACACGCCGCGTTTCATTTCGGATCATTCGCGTTTTACCTCATTCTCGACGATTTGCCGAATTGCCAAATTCTACAAATTTGAATTAAATTTGAATTAAAATTAAATAGTTTGAATTTCAGCATTTTCCCTAATTTTCCGTGGGTTTTGTTTAAGGAACAATATGTCGAAAAGAATGGGCAACATACGTTTTCGAACATTATGAGATAAAGGATTTGATTTTCTTTTTTTATCGTTTCGAGGATGTCGAGCTAGAGATGTGATAATTATATTTTTCCCGAAGATGACGCGACGATGGTTGGCACAAATCGTGAACGGCAGCGATGGAAAAATTTGAAATTTCAACAAACTTTCTTATACGACTCCTTCCAATCCCTTATTTTAGTATGAAGAGAATTGAATTAATAACTATTTTTATCGGTCTGACTGTACTTATAGAATAATATACAATGTTAATATACTGACAGTCGGACTATCCTTGTTTACAATCATCCCCCTTAGAATCTGAAATGGAAATATTATTAAAAATAAAGTAAAAATTAAAAGAAGTGTTTAGTCCTTGAAGCTGAACCAAAGCGGTTCGAAATATCGGGCATTGAAGGTAAATTTAATAAATCGAATTGTCCTTTACTAACACAGAATACGAATTATTTTTATTCTTAATTTCTAATTAAATTTAATTTTTATTTTATGTATAGTATTTCTATTTCAGACTCTACGGGGGTGATAATAAACAAGGGCAGTCTGACTGTCATTATATTATCATAGTATATTATTGTATAAAGACCGTAAGACCGATAAAGATCGTCGTTAATTTAATTCCCAACGGTCGACATAAATATAATTTATGCTATAGTAGGAAGATGGGACAAAAGTATCTATTCTGAGGATAAAATCATATTTCCCGAAACTAAAGCCGTATCTTGCTTGATTTCAGTTGGAATGAGTGAAAATTACTAAAGAAAATGCCCGGTACACGGTTAACGGGATTTTTGTTTTACCTGCAGATATCGAAAGCCGAGCTCTCGGTAAATCGAAAGCATCCCGAAAAGTAGAGGATCTCAAAGTGGATGCGAAGTTATGAAAAAAATAAAAAAATAAATAACATAGATTTAGAATCCGAGACTTTTAGAACAGTATTTATATCCAGCATGAAATTTTCACAATTCTAAATCCATTCCCGTACCCTTTTAGCATTTTGCGCCTGTTTCGCCCGATTTCCAATGGCTCTTAATTTTAATTACACGTTCTACTTTTACTTTTGAACGCTAATGCTTTTGTATCTAATCCCGTTATTTTCCTAAGAAATATATATATATATATATATATATATATATATATATCACTTCCTTATTAAATACCCTAAGATTCTTGCCAAAGTACCAGTTTGCACAAATCCAGCCAGTATTTTTTAACTTTGAGAATCTTTTGTCTTGATCTCAGTTAAACTAATTATATAATTACGACGCACACGTATGCACCGATTAAAAATCCATCAAGTGCCAAGCACTAAACTCCGTATTCGGACGGAGAGAAAAGCGCACACCCGCACGCACACCACAGTCCCACGCCAGCCACGTCGAAATCCCAAAGCCCAATGATCAATGCCCGTGGCCGGTGTCCCTGGCCGACCGCCCTCCCACCCCACCCACCCCCCCTCACCGTAGCCCGCGGCAATTGCTAACACGCGCGCTTGGCCGATTAAACTGCGCAGCAGGAGACTGGTGCGCTGGCGATGACGGAGATGAAGAAATCATTGAGCTACGATCGAATGACGGAGCTGGAGCCCGCCCGGGGCGGCGTCAGCTAGCACAGGCCACCTCGCCCGGGCCAGCATCCGCCGGATCACACATGCGGCCCGTGGACCCGGTATCAGCAGCAGCAGCAGCAGCAGCATCATCATCATCATCATCGTCGGCCGGACTGCCGCAGCACTCCCACGCACACCACTCGTCGCGCGCACTGCCACCACTCGCACTCCCGCACTCTCAGTCGTTCGCACAACAAGCCGCCCCGGGGGCGGGAGGAGGAGGAGGAGGAGGAGCAGGGGGAGGAGGAGGAGGAGGAGGAGGAGGAGGAGGAGCAGCAGCAGCAGCTGGCGCCGAATCAGAGACGAGCCACTTCAGGCATCGACTTGGCTCAAGGTACGGGTATATTTTACGTAACGTTTGGGTTTGCGATGATTCAACGCCACCGCCCCCCCCCCACCGCGCGCATCGCTCGCTCTTCAAGCTCGGCTCCACGGCCACTTTGAGCCTAGAACGTCGAGGGGGGGGGGAGGATGGGGGTCTTGACAAGGATGGAAACGTGGGAGGGTGCGGGAAGGATATTTCAAGCGCGCAAGTGGCCATTCGCACGCGTCTGTTATATCGCGTTACGCGGGGCGAGAGCTATCGAACTCCCCCCCCCCCCCCACTCTCGCTTTTCGGGATAAGAACCGAGCCAACTGTCGATGCCAATCATTTTTTGGGGCCGCTTTCACCGCTGACGCTACACGCGCGCGCGAGCTTTCCATTACTTTTTCTCTCTCTCTCTCTCTCTCTCTCTCTCTCTCTCTCTCTCTCTCTCAATACAACTTCGGCTCGCGCGCGCAAACGAAAATCTGAGCGAGAAACCCGCTCGCGGATTCTTTTCAGAAAGCTACGTGTACTTTTTAAAGTGGACGATACGAGTAGATGTGAAACTTATTGAAGGAAGCTTTTGAGATCACGTTCGTACCCTGTTTTTTGTTTGTTGTTTTTTTTTTGCGAGAACAGTCACGTGCAGGTAAGATAATAAAATATACGAGCAATGTAGTTGACCGCTCAGGATAGCCGAAAGATTGACTTATTCGAAGTAGTAACGGCTGTGTTGCCAGGACGTGGATCGAGCGATAAAACTAAATCTAATATAGTTCATTTATTTATCCAAATGAGAAATACGTGTTATAATTACATCACAGAATCGTAGTGTACTGCTTTATTATCGTAATTCAATTTTTTTAATTACAAATACTTTATACGGGTATTATTTTTTTAATTTTTGCCCGTACGAGGTGTGTTGAAAAAAATGTTAAAAGTGACCTTTTCAATTTCGCGCGATACTCAACGTCGAGCCGCCTCATTTTCTGCGAATGCAATCGTCGGCCACTTTGACCGCAATCGACGATCATTTATCAATGAGAAAGCTATGTTGAAAATCGATACTCATTGTCGATCCGAAGGAAAAACCGACGCTTTGGTAATTCGAAGCGCCGTCGGCAGTTATTCGAGCAAAATAAATAGGATCCGTGGCGTCAGTATGCAAAAATAGATGAAATATGGATTTACCACTACGCATCAAAATCAGAATGACGATCCTCCGTACTTATGGATGTCCATCCAATTTCCTGCCTTGTTTGCCTTGATAAAGGCAATACCATGAATAGTGAACATAACATAAAAAGCCGCAATATAAAAAGAATAGAAAAAACTACATTTTTTTTCTAAACATTTATGTTTAATTTCGTGCCTGTTTATATTGTAATGATATGAAATATCAGAATTTCCTTCGCGACCGGTAATAAAATTTTCACATCATCAAATATTCATGATAATGAACATATATCATATGAACATATATATCTATATATGTCCATACGAAGAATTAAGTAGGCTCGGATGCTTAGTTTGGGATTTTTCCATTTATAGTATTTTATTATATAATTTACTATCGACGAATATATCCACGGGCTCCTCTATCTGATTTTCCATACAACCAGACCAGCCACGCTTGGTATTATACCAAAGAAACCAGATACCTTTTTGCTACCCAACCAATCATCCATTCGAGTATATACGAAGCTGAGTAATGCCTATAAGTAAAAATTAGCATGTAAATTATCTTCATAATATAATACGCTTACTATATATATATATATATATATATATATATATATATATATACGTATATATTTAAAAAAAAAAGCACAGCTAACCGTCAATCCTCGATTCTTTGCCGCCGAAAAAACAGGAGGTGACCACCACCGCCGCCACCCTGAGAGCATACTCTGGAGGTTCGACCGCGAGCTCGCGGCTGAGCCCGACGTCGTGATATCGCCGCTCGCCGTGCCGCCCCCTCCGCCGCCGCCCGCCGCCTCGATCGCGGCGACGATCACGCGGACGACGACCCTCAGGCCCATACTGGAGGAGGCGCCGACCGGGGTGCCGCCCCAGCCGCGGGACCACCATCGCATCCACGCGGTCGTCGGCCCGCACCGGCGACGGGGGCCGCCGCTCTAGCGGCCGACCGCACCGTGGACGGACGGCGGCAGTGCCCGCGGGTAGCCGAGCAAAGCAGCGAGGGGGCGAGAGCAGCGCGCAGCCCCTCGGCGCCCGGATCGCGGACTGGTCGCGCTTATGCGCGTGTGTGTGTTTGTGTGCGCATTGGTATAATGGATGCGTCTGCATGTTCTATTTGTACGAGCGAGTCCAGGGAGCCCGAAATATATATATGTATATATATATATATATATATATATATATATATATATATATATATATATATATATATATATATATGTATGTATATATGTATGTATGTATAATTGTGGACCAATTTTTGCGACAGCCCGCCCGAGATGGCCTCCAACTTTCACGTCCCTCTCCAAGATATCTTGAATCAAGACTCTATATATATATATATATATATATATATATATATTATAATGGAGGTACGCTTTTGTCGTCACCTTGTTTTCTTCCCGTCGCCGAAGATCTCATAATATATATATATATATATATATATGTGTGTGTGTGTGTGTGTGTGTGTGTGTGTGTGTGTGTGTGTGTGTGTGCTGTTGCATATATTATATAAGAACATCCTTTAACGTATGTGTTGTCCCGGCGTAAGTTGTCGAGCGATTCGCGACGACGTGGATTCTTTTTACAACGAGAGCGAGCGTTTGTGCATGTACATCCGAACCAGTTACCTATATAATTTCGATTTCTCTCGATGATTTGTTCTCCTTCTGTAGGGTTTCGAGTGTACCAGACTTGGGCAGATGGTCGTACACAAGATCTGGAAAATTATTCGAGAAAAATTAGTGCCTTTTGATAAATAACAAGTTAAAAAAAAAAAACAAAGTGGATCCTGCTTTACAAAAGTGACAATTGATATCCCTAACTGTATTTCTATAAATAGAATTAAAAATTATAAATTTACAAACAAAATAATATTAATGTCGGAAAATATAAATCAATTGGTACAAATCAAAAGGTTTCTTCAAGGAAAAAATAGGTGCAAACCTTTAAATTTAATTTTTGTTATTCGCATTGATCATTCTCTTCAGGCTATTAATGTATTGTTCTCATTCATACATTAGTACCAACTGTCTGTTTCTATAATTATTTAATTTTAATATAATTTAACAGTGGTTCAATTTGATTTAAAATGTAATCGACAACAGAATATCCGTCCACCACGTGTTATTAACGAAAATACGACTATAGTCTATTTACCTTTACTATATTACTTTAACTATCGATCTTATTTTTTGAAAATCTATTTGATAATTTGAAATTGTTAAAGTACATATATTTATTTGTTCTAATTACTTCTGTAGAGCTGAAAAAACAGCAACTCTGGTGGCTAATTTTATTTCAACTGCATACACAGTTTGAAAAAACGGGTTTGAAAATTAAAAACATTCTACTTCAGTCGCCTAATTTGGTCGCTACCTGCGCTGGCGTCGAGCTTCTTGCCTCCTTCCATAATTACGAACGGGACGAATCAGAGGCAACGATATCCTTACCATACGCCAAGCGTTTATCTTGGGTCGAAAAAATAAAAACGAAGCTATTCAAGAACACGTTTCTATTGTTCGCAGAGTGATTAATAAATTTATTAGAAAATTTTAACTTGATTAATATAATATGCTTTCCATTTTACTTTTGAGCTAGTTTATAGCTTATTATATCGTAATAAACTTATTGACTTCGCCTTTTTGTAAGTATAATATGAGAATTTCGACAACTTCTCGCACAGACAATGGAATGTGTGAAAAGTAATATAAAAATTTCCTAATCAGTTTCCTCCTTCTTAATACATTGGGCGTCATTGATTGTATCGCCCACCCCCTCCATCGATCATCCAGATCGAATAAAAATTTCCAGATCTGCATGTACGACCGTCTAAGGTCTGTGGAAGAAGCATTGCGTGTCACCAATGTGTGAAAAGAAGAAAACAATTTTATGGCGTGCTTCGATTGGCGTAGTGTGAGAGAAAGAGAGAGAAAGAGAAAAATAAAGACAGCATATCATAAAACTAATTTCCCTTTTCTTCCACATTGTAAGGCATAGCATTGCCCATAGAATGCTCCCCCCGAAAGTATTATACTCGAAATCCTATAGTCTCAAAGGTAAAGAAGATATATTGGAGGTCTGTCGATTAAATAACGAGACTCGAACAGTAGGACTTAAATTAATGCAGTATTAGATTGCCAAAAATGTCTACTATTTAAGTTATATAAAAAAAAAAAAACACGTTTTTGTCGCTCTAGTATGTTTTCTGTAGGACTTAGATATGAGCGTAGTTTTCTCGCGACGACAACGATTTATAATAAAAAAAACACGAGCAACGAATGAATTTGATATTTCTCGATAAAAAAAAAAGAAAAAAAAGAAAACACTCCAACCGAGCGCTCCAGGTGACCAAAATGAATGCAATTGTGCGCCTCGTATCAACATCCGAATCACTGCTCAGGCTATAAATGTTGATAAAACGAGTTCTCGGTAAATTTTTTAAAAAAATAGAGACAATCCAACGGCAGCCCTTTAACGCGTTACTCAGCCGCTAGAGACACTCCGGACACGCGTCACGTTAGAGTCCCTTTGACTTTTCTCCCATTTCCTAGGATCAAGTCTGTACCTTGAAAGGAATCAAGTCCGAGAGAATGGAGGACATGAGGCGAAAATCAATTGGAGCTCCTGTTAGATCCTGTGACAAAGGAAAGACTTCGGCCAATGCGAAGGGAACGAAGGGAAAGCATCGAATAGAAGCATTCGATTGTAGTTTAATTTTTTTTAAATAACAGGTACTTTCATCGGCAGTCTCGTTATTTAATGGTCGGAACCGCGTACGTTTCTCGTGGCAGACAATGCGACAAGAGCGAGTTTCGATAAATAATTATTAAAAGAATCCCATTTGAGCTCGATGAAAAATTTATAATCGCTTTCTTCGTTGATTTATACATTATATTTAATTTCAACGCCACAATCAAGCAAACATGCATCATTGCTACAAGCAAAGACCACGAAACAGGAGATACAAATCTCAACGTAATTCGCGCAAACGCTCGAATCGTGATTCCTAAAGATATTCAGATAAAAAAAAACAAAAGAAGAAAAAAAACACCAATGTATTAGATAAAAAAAATTAGCGATATATATATATATATATATATATATATATATATATATAACAGCACTAGCATATGTACGAGGTGAAAATAAGACTGTCTAGTCTAGAAAAATTTCAAAAAGGCCAAAAACTAACCGATTGTATCTTGTCGATCTGTGTACCTCGTCGTACAATTATTATTATTATTATCATTATTATTATTCGCGATGTTTTGGCGATATTGTAAATAAACTCTGTATCATAAAAACACTTATAGACCTTCGAGTGTAAGCGACAGCGACATAAACTTATTTTGTATCTATCGATATTGATATATCGTAGGTGACTTTTTTATGATGAAATATAATAGTTTAAGTGAGGAAAAAAAGTTACGATAATTATGTGTGTGTGTGTGTGTATAGACATATATGCATAGAAATGAGAAATATTCTTGATAAAAAAAATGAAACCTAAAATTATTCAAGTATCTCGTTTAAAAAGTAGTTCAATTTAATTAGATACGATGCCGTTAAGTTGTTCAGAATTTTTATATTCGATATAATGTATAAAGTCTTGATTAATCCTTTGAGAGAAGTTCTTTATCCGTAATTTGCCATTGTTTCTCGTAAAGGAAACTTTTTAAATTATTGAACATTTTTTAAACTTAATTGTTATCTTACGCTTATATTACACAATAATCTATCTTGATTATATAAAAACTTATTCAACGTATTTTATTGAGAGAGACAGAGAGAATGTGAGGGAGAAGAGAGAGAGAGAGAGAGAGAGAGAGAGAGAGAGAGAGAGAGAGAGAGAGAGAGAGAGAGAGAGATGTTTTAAATCTTTTGCAAAAATGTTGTCTGTTACTGTTACAATTGTTGCACATACAGTATTCGATAAATTTGTTTGAAAAAAAAAAATATATATATATATCGCAATGAAATCGTAAAAAAAGAAAGTTTCTTTTGTTGGCACTTTATAGATGTTACGTCGTCCGATCACTATAATACTTGTACTGTACAAAAGAAAGTGTATGATAAAACAACAAAGCTTAGAATAAGACGTAAAAGCACGGAGAAGTAAGTAATGCCGATGCGACCAAAATCCAAACCCGCATCGTCGAGACGAGCCTGTGAAAAAGAAAAAGAAAAAAAAAATATATAACACCGTCATAATTTATATAATGTTTTTCGTGTGCGCCGGTTAAATTCGTCCCCATTGTGTGAAAATGTCCAAACAAATACCAGTCGCCGATCATGAGAAATTTCCAATGTAATAAAAAGCGTGGCTGAGAACAATTAGACGAACGGGAGTAACAATGACTCACGCCAATAATTCGCGAGGTGTAAAAATGTAAATGAAAAAAATCAACCGTTTGTAAATCGTTCACGGAGCTATATTTGAACAGTTTTTCTGTTTCGTTTTTTAAATGTAAAATTTTTAAGTTCAAATGAAAATTTCCCCACGTTTTGAACAAGAGTCTGTAAAAATTGACCGAAACTCTGTACATAAACTTAATGAGCTTGGCTTATATTTTCGTGCACCTCCGTACATAAAAACAGTCCAGTGTACTTATTCAATGTATAAAGTGTATAAAAATAAAAGAGAAAACCAATTCTTATACAGAGACAACAATGACATTTTGGTAAAAAGTAATATTTCACCTTTTGGAATTTCTATATTAAGCCATTTCTGTTTTCATTAAAATTCTATTTTTATACTTTCATTACTGTTCTATTAACGATCCGTTTCTGTTTTCTCGAATAATCAATTTCCTATTGAAAATTTTTTATTCGTATACATTTATTTAATTATCCGATAAAAATACTTTTAATTTTATATATTTTTTTTAATTTCACTAAAAGAATATTAAACTTTCTTTTTTCGACCTATGTTATTTTACAACCTTTATGAATAATTTTTAGTTGTAAAAATGTACTTAATGCAATCTCTATATTTTTGAAATTTATCCCAAATTCTTTCCTTAAATTAAAATTGTAAACTTAAATTATTCTCTTTATTATATGAACTTCAAATAATTGACTTAAAGTAATCCAGATTATCCAGTATTTAAAATTTATCGATATATTTAATTTAAAAATTCAGCCAGGTAAGTAAATGCGAATAAAAATTGGTTAATTCAATCTACAGATTTTCAGATAAATCGTATTATATCATTAACGGTAAGTACGAAATTCAATAAATATTTATTTGTGGCCAAACTTTAACCTTCAAGTCATAACTTTGACATGATTTTCTGTCCTTCTTGGTGAAAAAAATATAGTTTACTGCTAGTGTAAGTTGATATTTACTTCGTTTGACTTATCTCCTTCGTTTAGCTCGGGAATAAACCTGCCTCACGAGGTAAATAATCAAGTTTCACAGTCCTTTTAAAATGTATTGTGCTTCACTTTTTTCAGCCAATACTTCTCTCATTGAGTGGATGTTTGTTATCGTTTTTTTTTTAATTTTTATTGCAATGAAAATTATTACACAAAAAGTTCACTAATAATTATAACTTTCTTTGGTAGCATGAATTAATAGTATAAACAGGAAAAGTTTGGAAGAAATAAGGAAAGAAAAAAATGAACAGATCCATCTTTTATGTATAAGTAATTCTTTGGAATCTCTTTATATGCAGAAACATATTCGATACTATAATATTTGTTACAAAACGCTATTATAGTTTAAAAACATAACGAAGTGCGTACAAAAAAAAAAAAAAACAAAACGTGTGTCTCGGAAGTTCGGAAGCTCTCGTCCAGGATGGCCGTACAAGGTACTATTTATATCTATAACTATTTACGAATGAACTGTACAAGTGGTCCGCTTTACAACTGCTTGCGCAGCGGCAGCTCCTCGGGCTGCGGGTGAGCCGCGATGTAGTCGAGCGCCCTCTGTATTGCCTCGGGAATCGGATGGGGCTGGGGCAGGTGGGCGCCCTGGGGCTGGAAGCCGTGCTCGTCGGCGACGTAGGAGACGGCGATGGGGCTGCCGTCGGGGGCGGTGTACTGGAACTGGCCCTCGGCCGCCACCGCGAGGTTGCCCTCCTCGCCGGCGACCCTCGGGGCGCCGGACTCCGCGGCGCTGATGCCGTTCTCGGTCTCGTAGCTGTAGGAGTAGGAGCCCTCGGGCGAGATGTCCTGGGCCTGGCGCAGGATCGCGATCGGCTGCTGCTGCTGCTGCTGCTGCTGCAGCTGCTGGTGATGCTCGAGGACGGCGGCGGCGGCGCAGGCCGCGAACAGGAGGACGGCGGTCTGCAAGCCGTGCGAATAATTTATTAATACTTATTCTTTGCCTTTCTTTGTCAATGTTTTTCAGGGCAGAGGTTTGGTTGCAGGGAAGAGTGAGTCGGATTTGTCGTGTGAGGTACGGAATTCGGTACATCGAATGGATTGGGAACAATCTGGTTTTTTCTTTTTCTTTTTTTTTTTTTTAAGAAACGAATAATGAAAACAATTAAGCTGCCAAGTTCAAATACACCACGTGTAGCGATTATCGAACATGAAACTAGTATTTGCGAAATACTAATAAATTTGAAGCCTAATGAGCCTAATGGGCCTCATTTCAAGAAGTATGTAGATAACAGAAGTAGTTTTTATTGAATATAAGAAAACTTAAATATGTAAGTGAATTTACTGAAAATTGAGTAAAAATATGTTTTTCAATAACAATATTAGTTTCTTTTTCGTAAATAAATAATTATGTCTCTTCAAATTTTAATTTGAAAAGGAAAATCTGCGAGTTTTGGATGACTCTTTGTCCCAGATTCAGTGACGTAACTCTGATTACCTCCAAAGTGTGCCCTTAAAGCTTATAGAAACTTTATCACTTATTATCCTCAAGATTCGGTGATATACCCCTACATTTAACAGAGGTTTTTGAAGACCGAATAGCATTTCAAGTAAAAAAATTGTAATGAACCGATCACTGCAAATATACATAACTTTTCGTTGCTGTCAAGTTAAGCTCAGCCGATATCACACGCGTTATCAAAAATTGTTCTATTGTCCATAAAATTGGTCGACTTTCAATTAATATATAAATAAAGAACTGATGCACATTTGTGCGCATACCTCCATTAAAACTATCTTACGTTAGATATTCTTCTTTCATCAAATCTAATACCAAAAGTATTTCGTCAAAAAAAATTTGACTCTACCTCACATCCAATTTAAATTGAGAAAAATATTAATTTTCAAATATGGCATTATGTTACCAGAAAAATAGAAATTCGATAAGCCTCGCTACATGGATTATTCTAAAGATGATCATAATCAGAGTTATTTTGCTTAATTTAGCTCAAACCCATTATCCATATGTCGTAATCTTCGCTCATGAGTAAAAAGTTTCTACTCAAATATTGATAGACTTTAACCAAATTTAGCAATCATTGCTAAAAAAATTTAGATAAATCCGGAAGTTTTTTAAGAATGGTCGATAAGGTTAGATATAGTTTGAAAAAGCCTGACAATATACAAGGAAAAAAATTTTCTTTATATATTACAAAAATGAACTTGAAATGAGCTTTGATAGGCATTCTTTCAAAATAGTTCAAAATTTGTTAAATATTGTTAAGCCTTCCCAAATACTCTCATACTTTGCCGATAATGTTGCCAAAATATGTCTAATCGTAAATTTTTCCATACATCGTCAAACTTTATAAGACTCTGCTAAGCGTCACAATTCGACACGGTTCTCGACACGGCTACCAATATACACGAAGTTCTGGTAAAGTTAATAAATGTGATTCATTACCACTAAGAATAGCGAAAAGTATTGAAGTATTGTTAAAAATGTAAAAAAGTAATATCAAAATAGATATACCGAAAATGCTAACTATCGACTACATCCATCTAATACATGAAATGTATAATTAAACATTATTAGTATCATGAAATATTTATCCGTTTGTGGTCAGATAATTAGACATTACACATAGATGAACTATTTAGTAGTTTATTTAAAATAAAGAATTTACAAATATCATGGGTTCACACGAATTATGTATTCATGGGTAGTTTCTTTCATGTTGAATGAGTTTTAGATGAACATTGCATAATTATATTCAAAAAATTAATTTAATAAATTATCATGAATTTTATTTTCTACCATAAATTTACCTATGCTCTCCATCGTTCCACCCTTTCATATTCACACACACACATGCATATTTCCTTGATACAAAATTCCATATCTCATGAAAATCCGTAACGCCACCTCTTTAATTCGATATGTCGATTAGAGTGTCGAAATATGAGAAAATACAAGTATTTATAGATGAAAAAGTTTAGATTTTTAATACTTCATTAGCGATTATTAATAATTAATAATCTAAAAAAAAGTATTCTGTTACAGCAAGTGAACATTTTCTTCGTTTAAGAAAATATTTACTTCCTAGTAGAAAATATTTTTTTCTGTTTATTTTGGAAAATTATCGTCTAACAGTTATATTGCAATTATTTTTTGATAACACGGACTTACGTCACTTTTTTAACACATTGCGATCACGGTCTTAACGACTTGATGAATTTGATAACAATATAAATATCATTGATGATATACGAAATTGAAACTAGTAAATTTTTTTCGTCCTCATGCTTCAAATTGTTACTTGATTCTAATTATCTAGATTAATGTAATATTATACGAAAGAAATGGACGATTAAATTACAATAAATTAAAATTTCACACACACACACACATGCTCACACTTATTCTTCCACTCAATTACTAGTGCATAAAGAATGATCTAAAGAATCTAATTAGTACAACCAGACACCGTATTATAAAAGTGCTTTGACCAACAACAAAAAAATAATGTTACAAACTTACGAGGTATTTCATTTTGGCAAGTTTGGCCGTGTTTAACTGCGACGAATCGTCGTTATGAGTCGATATAAGGTAAGAAGAGTCGATTGTGAGGCGAGCAAGGTACCCGCCGACGAATTTATACTTCTGATCGAAGGGAAGATCCCCCACCACTTTCGCCTCGCAGTGGGTCCGACGTTTAGCGCCGAGAGGAGAAGAAAAAAGGAGATGAAACCAAGGAAAACGAAGAAAAAGAAGAAAGAGATGGGAAAAAAAGGAGAACGAACGAAGATGACGCAAAGAAATCGACACCACGCGGTGAGAACGAGTTCCCCCGGCGCGGGAGATTTTTGTGCAATCGCAGGTATATATATATATATATATATATATATATATATATATATGTGGGAGGGGGAAGAAAGGAGCTGCGCGAGGTCTTCTGCCGAAATTCATCTGTCGTCATGACCTTTCGCCGACCATATATATATACACATTAATATATAAAACGCGCGTGGTCGCGGCCAACACCTTTCCTCTCGTTGTATAATCCCGGCGGTCAACCGTTCCTCTCTTTCTCTCTTTCGGGCCGAGCACGCAACTTTTCATCTCCCTGCCTCGCCATCCCCCCCTCCTCCTCCCCCTCCACCCCCTCGCCCAAGTGTCGGTCGAGATATTCCGAATTTCAACGAAAAATATACATAATGAGTCCGCCCGACCAAATGATCATGCCTTTTGAGATATCGAGAGAGAAAAAGGACACGCGCGCTTACGTCGTCGGGCGCGTCCTTCCATCAAACCAGCCAAGTACATCGAGGTTTTTACATATATATATATATATATATATATATATATATATATATATATATATATATAATTACTGCACAGATGAAGAAATTGTTTACATTTAAGAAATGCATCATATCGACATTTTGGCGAACTGTACAAGCACTCGATGATTGGAATTCTCACTGGCATTCTCAAATTAATTTTGTAATCTAATTTAATTTGAATTCTTTTTCACCAATACACATCTACATTTTATAACTAACATAGTATATATATATAGGTGTCCGTAATAATTTTATTATCTATCTCTAATATAAATTTAATCTTTATTAATTCGTATGTAAATAAATAAGGAAAGTTTAGGATAAAAGAATAAGCAATAAATCAAAAAGCAAGTCAGCAATGAGTAATACTAATATTATTGAGTCTAATTTAAACCAGATTTTTAAATAATCACAATACAATGTCAAATTATAATACTATTACTAAATTTTAATGATTAAACAATAGAGTATTATTCAACAATTTCATGAACGCTTTCGCCATTTAGGTAACAGCTGCAACTGTAATCTACAATTCCAAACCTTACAATATTCGAATTAATTTTTTGTATGTAACTATCTACTGTAAATAATTAATATTACATTACAGTAATTAATTATACTAATTATTGTAAGTACATTTTTTCCTGCTGACTCATGTGAATATATTATGCGATCACGTGGACATATGATAGAACTATAAATTTCATTCCAAAACTACTCTATCTCAGGACAAATAAATTGTTTGTACACGACTCTTTGCCAATTTATATAATAATCGTATAAATTTTAACTTAATTTTAAAAATATAAAAAATTCTCACAGGCTTTCGATTACATTCAATAAATGTTATATCTAAAAAAAAATATTCGAATCAAGAAAGTTCATACCGGCTGCATGTTTTCATTGTACTATGAAAACAATTTACTGGATTTTAATCTTAAAATATTGATGAAGATTATATATATCCGAATGGGAAAATTATATTATTCGGTACATATCTATATAGTTATAAATTTTTTTATATTACTTTAAGAAATGATGTATTTAAAAAGGATCTATATGTCACATAAAAGATAAAGAATGATCGCAGGTACAAAAAAAATGAATTCTTCTAAAAAGATTAATTTTTTTAGAAAATTTACTAACTCTTATCGGCTTAAATACTGAACCAGAAGTAAAAGTAAAATGAAAAGTCAATTTTCCAATAGGAGAATATAAATTAAGCTACATGTATCTGCAAAAATTTTCATTATTGAATTTTTTTGTATAAAGAATGATTCGCTATTTAGAATTTTACTTTCTCTCGAGGGAGCTTAATAAGCTCAAGTATAAATTTCAACGGATACTCTAATGTGATACATTGTAAATTATACACGCATCGGTTTACGAAATTTTTTACCGAATTAAAAAAAAAAAAAAATTTTTAACGTATAATAACGAACCTATTTCATAATCCTTCGAAAAGTTTATTCATGAAATGTTATTTTACGGCTTATCTTTAAATATTGAATTCGATGAATTTTTAATCAACATTTTCTCTTCTTACGTATAAATTTAATACTTACTAAATATTTAAATTAAAATCCTAAAAGAATACTTAGGAATAAAGAATATTTAATAAAAGAATATTGAATTCATTCGATATTTTGTTATATTTCGTAAGACTTCGTTAATTTAATTTTAATACTTCGAATTTATATTTGTATTTATACCAAGATGTCAAAAAATAATAATCTCAATAAAATACACAATAAAAATCAGAGGCATTCTTGCTTCAGTTATTATTATTAATCTTTTATTAAATGAAACAACATAAATATTATAATAATATCGTGATAAATTAAAAATAAACAAATTTTAACGTAAACTAATTAAACACCAACCACTTGCATATTATACTACAACGGCGAAGTGTCATTGATCAAGTTAAAATTATTTAGCATTTTTTCCGATCAATTTTCGATCAATTTTTGCTAAATCGTGCATAAATAATATAATCCTGATTTGAAATATCTTTTACGCGACACGATAAAGCTACTGCACCGCACCAAAAAAAATTGATCTATTTTAATCTAAATATATAATGACCATTATGTGATATCAGTTTGTGGCAAAAAATAACGCGCTACATGTTAATACACCCACGCATAGTCATCGAGCACATAGTCACCGTAAGTAGATACTGCTCTATTCCTCGGGGTTTTGACTATTATTATTTGGTTGGTCACTCAATGATATTTTATTCTCGGTCATTATACGTTCACTGCAATCAATAGACCAACTTTTTGTCGTACTCTGACGTCCTCATGACATATAGAAGAGATGTACATTCAGCACTACTTTTGAAAGATTACAAAAAAAATAATTATAACATATAAATAGACATATTTAACAAAAATTGTGAAGTGAATTTTTTTATTTCACCATAATATATCGTTTAAATAAAAAATTTCAAAAAAAAGGATTCAGTTTCCCATTGGTACTTCAATGAAGCGCCACCATTGTACGCAGATAAAAGCATAATACTGCAATAGTGTCACTAACAAAGAGCTGTAATCACGCAAGAATATCTGCATAGACATGCCAAATTACCCCGATGTTGGCAGGCTAAGTCGCATTCGTTGAGCGTGAAAGTGACACTCCCGTATCTAGCTCGCTCCCTCTCCTCTCTCTCTCCCTCTCCCTCCCTCTCTCTCTCTCTCTCTCTCTCTTTCATTCTCTCCCTCTCTATTATATATATATATATATATATATATATATATATATATATATATATATATATAAAACTTCTATATCATCGACGACCTACGGCTCGTCCTCGCGAACTCCTCTCTGTCTCCCCATATCTCATCCCCCCGGCTGGCCAATATATATAAATACGGATCGACGCCTTTCGTATCATCGACAGTCGAGCAAAAACTGCACAAGCATCAACATGAAATCACTCGTAAGCTGCACAATTTTGTCGTTTTATTTTAAAATTTTTACAAACTTTATTATAAACGCGCCCGCTGACCGGTCGTATCTCTCTCGTTTTGCATTTAACGCGACACGATGAGCTATAATTTTATACAATAAATTACAAAAGCTTCTGTTATCCGTACAAGTAAAATTGCATTGCGAGTTGTTTGAAAACAATATACACGTGTGTGTGTGTGTGTGTGTGTGTGTGTGTGTGTGTGTGTGTGTGTGTGTGTGTGTGTGTAGTGTATTAAAGAAAAAAAATTAATTAGTTTTCAGAACATAAGATACTGACCATTTCTCGAGTACGTACTTGAACAAACGTTTCCATTTCTAATACTGCATTTTCTATCAGTATCTATTAAAATAAGTATATGAGTTTTTGTCTTCAGTATTTTCTTTTAGTACTTTTATCACTATAGTTATTTACATTTAATAATGGCGCTAAACAATCCTTCTCTCTTTGAGCACTATCGGAGTGAATACTTACCGATCGAACATAAATTATTCTCTGTTTTACATCATATTCTCTATACATAAGCATTGAGTTATTACGGATTTTAGTTACCATTACTCTTTATTTTCGCCTGCTTTACATTACTGCAATGTTTCAACTGAACTCATTAAACAGCGAAGAAGTGAGCAAATTTCCAAAATAATATAGACAAAAATTAGAAATAAGAATTTTCCAAATGTTCTTATTTTCATATGGTTTCAACAATTTTTGTTAAAATTTCAGAGTAACTTGAGAGTAATTTCGAGTAAACGTAATTAAAGAATATATTTAACTAAAATTTAGAACAATTTCATAATGATCTTTATAATACATTATTTAAGTATCGAGTACCGTTTGCTCGATCGGTAAAAAATTGGTTTCGACAGACCCTTAACGTTCATGTCATATTAGCCATTCAATAGATTAATGCAATATAATCTAATATGATAATGTAATATGGTTGTAAAGATTTCGAGGGTGTGTGTGTAAACTCCATTTTCTTAAAAAAAAATATAACCCAATCCATTCGATGTACCGAATTCCGTACCTCACACGACAAATCCGACTCACTCTTCCCTGCAACCAAACCTCTGCCCTGAAAAACATTGACAAAGAAAGGCAAAGAATAAGATTATTCGCACGGCTTGCAGACCGCCGTCCTCCTGTTCGCGGCCTGCGCCGCCGCCGCCGTCCTCGAGCATCACCAGCAGCTGCAGCAGCAGCAGCAGCAGCAGCAGCCGATCGCGATCCTGCGCCAGGCCCAGGACATCTCGCCCGAGGGCTCCTACTCCTACAGCTACGAGACCGAGAACGGCATCAGCGCCGCGGAGTCCGGCGCCCCGAGGGTCGCCGGCGAGGAGGGCAACCTCGCGGTGGCGGCCGAGGGCCAGTTCCAGTACACCGCCCCCGACGGCAGCCCCATCGCCGTCTCCTACGTCGCCGACGAGCACGGCTTCCAGCCCCAGGGCGCCCACCTGCCCCAGCCCCATCCGATTCCCGAGGCAATACAGAGATCGATCGAGTACAATCTCGCCCATCCGGAGGAGAACCAATAGAGCGCACGGATTTAATTTGTCTTTTGTTTGCGTCCCAGGTATCTCTGATTGTGTAGGAAAGGACTTGTGCGTGGTGTTTTTTTGAGTTTGTTCTTGTTTTCTACGTACACGCGTTGTGTGACTCTGTTATTCTAGAAATGTTTAATAAACTATATCGTCTGGTTTGATCTCTGGTTTAGTATGCAGGCATATATTGTTGGAAAATTGGAAGGTGGTCTTGTGATGTAGCTTTTCACCTATGAGTGAAAAAATGTGATTTTAATAAAAATACGTATTTTCTCATACCATTTTGTCTCGTTTCTATAAAATTTTTTTAAACCTCAAATAATAATTTAGCTTTAAATAGTTTGACAAAACTATAGCTATGTAATAGCTTTGATGTTTTTTCAAAAACCACTAGTTTAATTATAATATGTTTATTTTCTTCTTACGTTCATAAGCTGATACTAAATAAACACTTAAGCAATGATAAATGTTGAAAAAAAATTTTTTTTTACATACCCCATGATTGTATCGAAACCTAAAGTGCAAGTGTCAAACGATCGCTGTGCTAAAAATAATTATGGTCATTATCTCGTGAACGAATGAAAGAAAAAGGAAAAATATAAACAACAAAAACCACTATTTATTTAAATATTTGTTTAAACAATAGGTTTTTGAAAGTGTGACTGTTGTTTATTTTAGAGATCTCAAATACTCGGTGCACTGAGACTGTTCTTGCAGTCACCCATTACACGTAGTATCAAGCACAAACGCACTAATGCACTTGTTGTAATATTAGTGCCAATGTTAATGATATATATATATATATATATATATATATATATTCTGTCTTGAGGAATATTTTACCACGCCGTAGCTTGGTTTGTGAAACCGTTGCAACCAGATTGGGTTTTGCCACATTAATGTTTCATGGGATAAAACAAAAATAAATAATTCACTTCCGTGTAGTTGAAATCATCCGATTCATGATTATTGATTCGAATCTCACAGTATTATCGTGTCTTTGAAAGCAATTGACGATATTGTCAGCCAATCGTCTTTACGAAGACTGTAGAGCACAGTGCCAATACATTCGACTCGTACATCTGTCCATTTCAATATACAATAACCGTTTGTTAATTTCTCTTTTTCAACATTCTCCGAATAATCCAGTTCTTCGAAACGCGCTATCACATTGATAATAAAAACTTTAACATTATTGATATTGATGATAAAATCTGGTTTGTAAAGGATTGTCTGTTGGATGCCACGCTGGGCTCATCAATTATTTGATAATTTAACGCCAACTTGTCTCGTATAAAAGTTTTTATTTCATCCTGCCTGGACATCCTATCACCTATTATGTTCACTCTTACTGTCACAATATTTGTGATCCGCTAAAAACTTGGTGAAACATATTTAAAATAAAATATTTAAATGAAATGAAAACACTCGATTAGTTTATAAAAAATAATAACTATTATCAACAGCCATTTCGGCGATTCAGCTATTGTAAACCTAGAATTCAAAAGAAATGAGATAACAAGTGAAACTAACCAAATGTTTTCATTTAAATTATATACTTTGCTAATAGTGCTCTCCTATATAAAGTCTTAATAACTCAATCTTTTGTAGCAATTTCAAGACCAGTCTTTGTATCTACTTAACTATGAATTAAAATTAAAAATAATCCAAATCCAAATTAAAGATAATGCTCAGCAAGTTATGTCCGGTTCGCAAATACCCCGACGTATCGACTCATTCTTTAAAAAAGATTTCTTGTAAAGTATATACAGAATCTCGACATATATAACATACCCATACATTTGCTTCTTGACAGATTCATTTTTATTTTATAAATGCTCTTTATGAAGTTTCTTAATAGAAATTGGCTAATTTTTATTAAAAAATATAAGGTCGTCATCGAACACTGCTACATCTATCTCAATATCATGATCGATTCCTATGTTGCCTTCATTATTTTAAATGAAGTCCAGGATTTCAAAGAACCAGTTCAAAAAAAGAGACGATAAAGGGTACCCTTGCTGGATCTAACATCAACGGCCAATATCAATGCTATTAACGTATGTTTTAATTGTAATGTATCATTTCAGGTTTCTAGTTCCACTTTCATTATCCACGTGTTCGTTTTCTAATTGGTTATTGGAGCACTTTCTTCTTATCTGTGTGCATGTCAATTCGGGAAACTGTTCTTAAATTATAGAATTGAACCCAGTGGCCCCTTCGTATATATTCTCCAATTCAAGTATATGTAAAAACTCTCAGTTCCAAACTAATACATCTTCTATGCCTGATTTTGTCATATTCTATAGTAAGCACTTCTTATCAGAACGTTAGAAAGTGACAAGCACTCCTGGTAAAAAAATCTTATTTTAATATTAAAGGATTTTTCATACGATTCACATTGATAGGCAAATACGACTTTTCTATTGAATTTTTACAGCACCTCCTATGAATGAAAAATTGATGCATTGTTTCATATACTTTATAGTAATATCAAAAATTCCATTTTATGATAATAGAGGCTTGGTTGGTCATATAATCTGCCTCGTTTTTGGTACATAAGCATAACAATATTTTATCTGCTTGAGACAACGACATTCGATGTGAACGACAGTTGTTACTGTAATTTTAATTTGACTTTCATTGAAAATGGAAATTCTGATTGCTGCTTCTTCACGATCCGGTCTTTGTGATCTTGTATTATTCACTAACCTAATTCCACATATTCGACTCCGATACCCTTGCGTTTTAGTAATTAATTTTTCGAAGGAACTAATTTTCCAAACGAACAATATATATTTACTTAAAAAAAATTGTATTAAAGAAGACCTTCGATACTATAGATAATAGTTCAGTGAGCATCTAAATATCCCGAAGTAACTAATGACACTTTCGCGCCGTCAATATGGTCTCGTTTATTTAAACGGATTAAATCCCGTTATCTTCGTCCAATGTAATGGTGACGTTGCCATATTATATGGACATTAAGGTATCCATTTTTACCTATACCTCTTGACAGTTGTAAAGCTTTTCAATCATTACATGTATAATTTTCATTCTGTCATCTTCCTTGCGTCGAGTGAATGATTACTAGGTACAGAGAACAAGATAGTCTGTTCCTGCTTCATCGAACCAAAACTGGTTTTCTTACTGAATTAGGTAACCATTGAAAAAAATTGAGAACATATGATCAAAATAATCCTGAAACAATCTCGTTTATAAGTCCCTATCCTTCTCAAAATTGGACGAAACGATGGAAATAAGATAGATATATCTCTTAATCATCGATCTCGAATATGTTTTCCATGTACTACGATTTTCAACTAATGCCGCTTTTAAGCGGTTTGCTGTCTGCAATTCAGATTAGAACTAGAATCGGGAAAATTTTCAAGTCTATATACGCATGAATTGCTTATTCGATCAACACATAAAACCAGTAGAAGGATAAGCATGTTTCTCTTTATCAGCCAGTCAAAACAACCATAATATTGATGCTCGAACGCGCTTGATATGAACTCTCCATTGCCTTAATATACTGATCAAATTTAGAAACTTATTCTTCTTGAAGTATCCAAGATTTTCAGCAAAATAATTCTAATGATAATTGAGAAATATAATCTGAAATTAATCGCTTCAGTTTCTACTAAAATGAAAGTTTAATACAAGTTTCTTAAAACTTATTTTAGTCTTTCTCGATTTGGATAACGAAAGTGTCTTTCTGTATTCAGACGAAGATACGCGGGCAAGCAAGCGATGTGAGTGGACCATTTTACCGAAATAGTGGAATTTGGACGACTATATCAAGCAAATTCCACAACATATTTTTTCTTCTACGATTGTTTAGAAATCTATTTTACTAGAACTCAATAATTATTTGCTAGATGTAACTAGAATTTATTTCAATTGGATAAATATTATTTTGTGTCAATAAATATGTAATTGGGACTATTTGAATAAAATATTTGTTTGAATTTAACAATATTTTCAACTTATACTAAATAATAAATGACCAACATAAAATAACTTTATATATTAATATATTAAAGTAGAGTCTCATAAAGTACATTGTCATTCACACTATTTAAATTCCTAACATTAAATGTATAATATTAAACGTATCTCTTTTTCATCATTGTCATAGTTTTACGTATGAAATTAATTAAAGTCAGTGCTCACATATAGTATAGACTCGATTGGCATATATGAATATTTAATAAACTGACTATTTAGCTGTGATAAGGCACTTCCGCATGTGAATATTAATGCCTGCATACTACATCTTGTAGACTATTTCTGATAGTTGCCATTCATAGCAGCAACTGTACATCCCTTGCAAATAGATTTTTAATATAGTTACGATCTGAAATAGAAAAATACTCCTGAAATGTATAACTTATTTTAAGTAATTTTATCTGTGTAATTTAAACAATCTAAAATTTAATATGTAAAATAATGCATAAATTCTTGATTATAAGAGGTACGTAATGTACAATTTAAGGTATCTATTAACTTGGTTCTATATTATTTTCTTTAATTATACTTAATAAATACATATAATTTTACATTGTATTTTAAAATATCTACTTGAGTTTTTGTTAAAAAAAAGCTTCTTGAAATATAAATCCATAAATAGAACTATATATATATAATGAATTAATTCTACTTATTAAATTATATATGTTCATGATTATGAGCTCTGTACATAATGCATAGTGTAAAATAACTCATTGCGTTTCATTTATTCATTGCGTTCCGTTTATTCTAACGAATAATACTTGATAGAAGAACTGATTAATTTTATTTAGAACACGCAAGCATCCATTGTATATTGTCATTGAATGTTAAAAGGTTAAGTAAGTAACTTTATGTTATGAAAACAGCTGTTTCGAATAGAAATTCATCATTAAAAATTCATATATACAAACCATTCGTAGTAAATGATTAAATTATATATATATATATATATATATATATATATATATATATATATATATATATATATATAACTAATACACGAATTCATATTACATAAAATGTAAGCTATCTTTTTGATAGATTAGTTCAAACTCAAGTTGTAATACTTTTTCACAACTTCTTGTTAATAAATTTATCATAATATGTTCAAAATCCTGATTGTTTTTACTTTAGCGTTGATAGTTATCTGCCATGGATTCTTTAATAGGTAATGTTGGAATCACAAGTATACTAATTAGAAAAAATATTCAATTTTAAATTATATATATAAGACTTATATATATATATATATATATATATATATATATATATACATATAGAAGGATTATATATAATAAGAATTTATAGATAATAGTAGAAATAAACTAAAAACACCGATATAAAGAGTGCTTACAAATGTCTACCTTATTAAAAATAACACTTATAAATTCTAACACATAGAGAAAAAAAATTAAATGTATGAAAACTCTTTGAACCTGCACAGTTTTGACTAACGAGATTTTCTTGAGCTTTGCTTTTAAAATATCTCAGCTTTCAAAATAAAAACTATATTTTTGTCAAATTACTAACAGACATTTTTCAAAATATCCCATTCTTTGTAACAGATCTGCTACATAATATCCAGTCGTTTTGCAGAATGCTCGAATTACACAAATTATTTGTAACATTATACACTGTGTATACTTAGTCTCAGAATCCTAATATGTCCAGTGATATCTTGATAGTAGAAATCAACATATCTACGATTATTCTCCATCTATTAAGCAGAATCCAATGTAAATAAAATCATTGTTGTTATTTGACTACATCAGATTACAATAACAGAGAGATCTTTGGGTAAGCACAATTAAATTTTCGTATTAAATTTACATGTGCAAGATTAATGTAGCGCCTAGATTTTTTGCAACTGCAATGTATGTTTTCCATGATTAAAGACGGGGTAGCCAGAAAAAATCTTCTAAGTTTCCTTGATAACTTTTTCAACAAGTAGTTTCGTATTGTAGAATGATTTGATCATATATATTTGAAAATATTGCGAGTATTTCAACTTCAATGTTTCAACTCAAACGCACAAATTATTTTAGTATAATTCCCTAATGTTAGTTCCTTTAAGACAGGGATGGCTCATATTAAATCACCCAGAGCTGACTTCACCAGATGCACAACACTGACATTTTTCTGTAAATGTAAAGTTTAGCTATGGTAGTTGATGTTTTGCCGGTCTTGCCTCACAAAATTTCATTCCTTTCTAGTTACTTATACGTGAACAACTGGCCTTTGATCTTTCTTGTTTTAAATTCATACGGAGCTCAATTTCTTGGCTTTCTGAAATATACATGAACTTAATTCAATGAGAACTGAATTCTAGACTTATTCTCAATATTTCAGCTTGTCTGTAGTTTGTCATGTCATTATGTATAATAATACCTTCATCTCAATATTCTTAAATGTAACTAATATATGAAACTAACAAGAATACATTTTTGTGGTGGCGTATTCACATTAATACAGTTGCAAGGTAATTGTAAGATTTAGTACTGGTCGTACAATCATTTTTAAATTCCTCCAAACTTATTTTATATTATCCAACAATGATGCGTTTATACTTGACCATCCATACAGTATCCATTCTACGAGGATGTAATGATAAGAAAATTTTCATATTTATTAATGAATATTTAATTAACATGAACTTTTACAAAATGAATAAACAGTAATTTAAAAAATTTTATATCTACAATATATTTTATTTACTTCTTTAGGCAAATCGGTGATTTTCACCAAATCGTATTAACGCAACGACATCCTGTAACAGCGTTCTGGTTAACTCATAAGCAGTGGCCAATCGCCAACTACGGACCTTTGTACTATAACTTAACTGACGAAGCTTGGAATTCTTTAACACAACCGTCCCGTTGGATAATTCACGAATTATGGCCTTGGAAAAGAAACGGTGATCATCCTCAATATTGCTTTAATGAACGTGCAGACCGTTATCCTATATGGCTAGAAATGACTTTACAATCAAAACTGAGCCACGTATGGCCTTGTTATAACCGGAAAAATGAAGAATTTAGCCTTTGGAATTTGGCTTGGAAAAGACATGGATTGTGTATGAAGAATCTGGATCAGATTGAAACCGAATTTACTTACTTCAATAAGTCGATGGAATTGTTAGACCAAAATAATATAGGAACTGTACTCGAAAAGAATAATATAGTGGCAGGTAAAAGTTATACGGTGGATAACATAAGAAATGTAATTGCAAGACGTCTACATGTTAATCCTTCATTGAAATGCATTCTGGATGAGGTAATTATAATTAAATACTAACTATTTTGTAAATTATCAACAACAAAAAAATGTTACTAAATAAGTGTCAGATATTATTGAAAAAATAAGTAATAAAAACAAAAGAAATAGTAGATTTCTTACTGGGTACGGAAAAGCCTTATTTACGAAACGAGAGGTTTGCGGCCCAAGGCGAAGCCGAGGGTTGTAACGAGATTCGTAAAAAATCCTTTTCGTACTAGATAAAAACTAGATTTTTTCCTTACGAGAACTCGAATCAAGCGGCGAAGGTGCAATTGGTAGGTTAAAAGGAGGAAAAAATTATTTTTACTTATAAAATCATCGAAAATCGAAAATATAATCAATTTAAGACATTCTAGGCTTTGTTAGTAATGAATGTTAAAATAAAATTAAATTCATAAATTCCTATGTTATTTAAATTATTTTATTTTAAAAATACAAGTTCGTTTTCAACCTTAAATTCAATACAAATCATTATCCAATTAATCATTTTAATCTTTATCATATTTTATATCTAAAATAAATTTCTGAAAAATATTAATTAAATTTATTCCTTTATTCATATTCTGAATATATTCATTCAAATACATAAATCACGTGATCAATACCTAGGTAAGACTTATATTTTACAAAGTAATCGTTTTTCACTGCTATACTTTCCTATTGGACTGTGTTAAGATTAAAGTACTTGCACTACGCTAAAAGCACTACAATAAATACCTAATAAAAAATTTATAATTTTTTTTTCATATAGAATTACATTTACAATTGTTTGTATTTTTTAGAGTTCTCCACAAAAGGAACAGTATTTATCTCAGGCTTTCATATGTTTCGATTCAGAATTCAACTTTGAACAATGTCAGATGCCTTCTTCTATATCCTGTGATTACAGCAAAAGAGTTATTGTTCCAAAACTTCTATATTATTAATTACGTTGTTTTTTGTAATTGTATTGTTGAAAAATTGGTCTAAAAATATTATTATTGAAAATTTATCAAATGTCATTTTTAATGGACATTTGGTATAATTTTCGGCTATTATACAGAGTACTCCAATTACACACATTACTTGTAAGATAGATAGAAATATAATTTTTTACACTTAATAAATACTGTTTTAATTATATTAATTCTTTTATTTGTTTTAAGCATATAAAAATATGACAGCAATACAATATCTTGATAAATGGAAAGGCTAGGGAATTGTATTTATGAAAAAAATCATTGGAATAAAAGAATTTTAATTCTAAATGAATGTGGCACCTATAATTATTAATATTTATGCGAGAATAACTAATAAATGGATGTAGGATAATAGTAATGGAAAGTTGGTGTTTTTAATTTGTGTACATAAGTAAAATATACAATAAAACTCAAGGTTTGGACATAATTTTTATTTCGTCCACAGCCTTGCTCATGACTATAAAATGGTAATAAAAATTTCCCAAACATCCAATAGTTTAGAAAAAAAAACAATAAAAAAATGTGGTTTTGACGAAACGCCTTTAAAATGTTTTTATGAAAGTTGAAAAATATTGTATAGACAAGTATTGAGTCACGTCAGTACTATAATATTCTTGTCAAATAGATTATTCTTTTTCAAAGTTGTTCTATCTATAGTAATTTATTTGTTTCAATAATTGTATATTAAATAGACCCGATATGTAAACCAATATAATATTCTGCTGTGAAATCTTTATTATTACATTAACTTCATTATACACAGAGCAAATTTTTCTTAAATAATATAATGTTCCTAATATAATTTTCTTGAATTTGATGATATGAAGAAAAATCTTTCTAGTTTTCATAATGTAGCCAAATGATTGATTAAATATAAAAAAGTGGTTTGAACCCACGAAAACAGGACACGCTTCTATATGTATTTGTTGCTACTGAATCAGATTTTGATCGATCGATTTATAGAACAAATAAGACAAATATTTGATGCTGTTGAAAAAGTCGTGTAATAATGAAACTTAAAGAGGCAAATCTAAGTAAAAAATAGCGGCTCTCGAAAATATCTTTCTAAGATTCTGCTTTTATTGTACATTAAACTGAATTAGATGAGAGTTTTCTCGCACAAATCACGCATTGAAAAAGATTATAAGTTAAGTTAAGTTGAAGATTCAATTTCAAGTTTTCAAAATCTTTTATGAGAGTTGAAAAATTGAAAAGTATACATAATTGTATGAATAATTGTATGCAAGATAATAGAAAATCACAACAAATTAAGATATCTCATGAATTTTAAGTTACTTTTTATCAATTTTCACCTTGATGAATTCGCTGAAACTTTTGGAAACTTTAGAGAATAACAAGGTTGTCGATCTCATCATAATATTAAGAAAATGGAGTGTAATTATTAAGCTTGCAGTAATGAATTCAAAACTAAAAAGCATATGATAAAACTTAATATATACTTTAGATCCATTAATTAATTTAAAAGCAAAGTATTAAATATTTTTTATCATCTTTTTTATAAACTAATAAACTTCTACTAGAAGTTCGATTGATAGTTAGCTTTATATAATTTTACGTAAGTAGAATTATTAATTTGTAACTTAAACGTATACACGCATTGTGTTTGGAGACAAAAAAGGTCATACGAGGCCGAATCTGGACAATGCAGTAGACGGGACTGGAGTTTCTAGCCCAGTTCTGATCAATTCGATCGTGACAGAGACAAAAATGGTCACACGAGGCCGAAACTGGTCAATACAGTGGGCGGGACTGAAGTTTCTAGCCCAATTCTGATAAACTCGATCGCGACGAAGTCGGAGGTATAGGCCAGTACGTCGTCATGGTAGAAGAGTCCTTTTCTTCGTCACATGGTGCCGTTTTTTTTTTTTTGTTGTAACCGTCAAATTGACCAAATAATTTTGCATAGTACAGCCCTTCTCTGGGCAGTCGATGTAGACCACAGCTTGTGAATTCCAGAAAAAGGTGGCCGTCGCCTTTTACGGCAGATAGGGCAGCAGTCTTCGTCTTCTGCGAAATAGGTTCTTCGGGTGCAATCTACTGTTTCGATTGTTCCTTGGTCTCCGTGGTGTACAAGTGGATCCATATTTGATCAACGATTCGGTTTGCGATCTCATGTTTGCACTTCTTGGCCAGAGTGAACAAACGAGGCATAAGTCGCACCGACAGATTTCTCATGCCCAAACTTCCATGCAGAATATGACTTACTTCATCTTTTCAGATGCTCACCATCGCGGCTATCTCGCGCACCTTCAATCAGCTGAGATATTTAATTTTCTCAATAAATAATCGCTAGGAGAAGCATACTGCAATTAAGACGAGTACCTTTTGGATACTAGAATAGTGGCGTGGATATGTGAGAGTACATACCTTATTCCGTACCGTGTACAGTATTCACGTACCAATACTGAAATGAAACTGACTCTAATTGTCAATCCTCTAGAACATTTATTTTGTAACGAAAAGTGAACTTGTTTTACCTTTTGATGACCTTCACAAGATAATCTGGAAAGGTTTAAGGTTATGTAGGGATCTAGAATTTTCGATTGTATTTAGTTTCGTCGTAAGTTATTAAGACTTTTATGTTAAAATTAGTCTTGACCTTAACATAACCTTTCTAATCATGATAAGGTTAAATTCGAACTGACTATGAGATAGCTGAAGATAAATGCTTGATCTTCGTTTCTGAGAGCATTATTGTTCAGATTATTGTTATAGAATCGCTTTAGGAATATCGCAAGAATCTCGAATGTTTCTTTCAGCTTTTCTCAAAATCAGCCAGGGAGAACCTCTACATTTTTTGTCAGATTTATCAGACAACTGTTGTTAATAATATTGGTTATTCTATATTTACTCTTTGTTTATTTTATTTAATATTATTTTCACCCTGTTCTCGCATACCATAAATTTTACGTACAGAATTTTGGATTATATTTCAGAATATGCTTGGTAATACGTGTATATACTCTATGAATTTATAGATTTGATACATGTTCCAGCGTCAGTTAACGTTTCTATAATAACTTACTGCTCTTGTATAATGTCGGCGAAGTAATCGGGCCATTATAAGTTCTTATCTGTTGATATGAAAAGAATTACCGCATATGTTTAAAATTATTTTCATTCTCACCAAATCGTTATTATTATCTCTTTGCAATAGACAAGTTGAAATAATTGAACATATGTTGGTTCTAAATGAATTCGTGTCGGTATATACACCCACTTGATTTAATCTATTAGCTCATTCACTAGTCTATTTCATATATAGAATTTACCGAACGTAGATTTTCCTTTAAATGTTTAAAAATAAACCAAGTTATTTTTAGGCTCAACAGATCTTGTATATAAAATAGTAAAATTTCAATGTCAATACAAAAATTACTTATAATTAATAAATAATAGATGTACATATATAAATATGTATTGTGTATACATATATATATGTATATATATATATATATATATATATATATATATATATATAAAGTATGCATATAAATTAATTATATAACTTATCTATTTGATATAGTTAATCGTTCAGTTGGTGAGACGTTACCTCCACTGTGGTGATACCTTAGTTTGCCGTTTGTAACTTAACTTCTTTCTAGTACATTTTATACATTCGTAATATTAAAATGATAAAAATCGCTATTATTACTATTGCGTTTATGTTTAAAATTTTCTGCAATGGTGAAAATAGGTAATATTAAAATCTCACGCAAATTCTCTCTCTCTCTCTCTCTCTCTCTCTCTCTCTGGCTCTCTAATTATAGTTTTACTTAATATTTTGCCATAATTATTACAATAAATTCTTGTAGTTTACTGTAATTTTAACTAAAATACGTATATAATAAATAATTATAATTACTATTACATCAAAATAAAGTAGAAGCTTAATGCACCTATTTAAACTTAGGCTTTAATAAATAAAATTCTCATTCTAATTCTAAATTGCCTAGAATTTCAAATTTAAATTTATACCTAGTTCTTTAATATTTTTAATTTATACGTATTTAGACAGAATAATGTAAACAAAAATCTCGTGCTTTCATCTATTTTCTAAATTATTCATCGAAATTTTAGTTGTATTCCCGGAATAAAAAAAAATGAATTTTTTTTCGCTGTCTCCCCTACTGGTTATTTCACTTAACTTAAAAACTCAAACCAATGCTAATCTCGAATAATACAATTTTTCAGGAATTTCATTAAAATCTGAGTTATCATACCAAACTATGATTCAATATTCCATGTTAAATCCATTTGAATACGTTTAAAATTTTTGAATGACTGTTATCCATCATTTTCTTTTTTATATCATTTCAAAGCTACAAGTGGATCGTTTATATTATACTATAATTAGACAAGAATTTAATTCGTACAAAAGTTCGCTTGAGTTGCCTTAAATAATGTTACATTAAATTTATTATAATTGAATTGGTATAGCTCTAACGAATATAGCTTTATAGATATTTTTGTATGTTCTACCGCTTTCAAGCTAGAGCTAAATTTTTAACAAATTACTTTCAGACATGTTTGTGCAAGTTATGAATAACCCGTTATGCTTTATTCTTATCTAAAGAACTATTAAGAATGTGAACCTTAAATTAAAATACGATCTTTCTAAAATTCGTCTATTTCATGAATATTATAAAGTACGAAAGATGCAGAGAAATTTAAATAAAATCTAATTATCAAAAAAGACTTTAAGCACAAGAATACACTTTTTCATTATTGCAAAAGTATACTTCACTTAGATAGTCACTATCGAAAAAGGAAGAAACGCATATTTGTTATTAACAAAGAAAGTTATTCAGAGAATGAAATTCATAAATAATAAGCTTCAAAAATTCGGATTTATTAATTTATTATCTATCCAAATTGATGTTAAGGAATAGAAACCATCTCCGCAAAAAAAAGATTGGTCCCTAGAAGATGAGGTGGGTCATGTACTAAAGAAGCCTTTCCACCAATAAAAAATACGTATTTCCAATTTTCAAACACATAATTTATGTATATATTGATGTTTCATCCAATTGGATTAGTCGCACTTAGATAGTGACACTTGTAAGTCAAAAATTTATAACTTTTCGCCCCATATTCCTTCTGATGGGATTCATTACCTATAGTTCTTCGAAAAACGTCGGGAGGCATAAAAAATTTTTACTGATTATGTTTCGTCTAAATTGCTTACAAATTCGTCGATGATCTATAATGTTCTCCACTATATAATTAGGTCTAGAATGCTTTGATTATAAGACTGATGCAAAGAGACTTTGATTGGTCAGATAAAACATAAAGATCACTAAAAACAAAAAAAATAGTGCAATTAAATGTTTTTTTTAATTGTCAAATTTTAATATTAGATCGTTTCGGACCCAGATACACTTCTAGGCGTAAGGGATCTGACCGTCCTTGACCTCCTTAGTTTGTGCTGACAAGGATCCCACTTTAGACCAAACTGTTATAGAAAAATACGATTTGCACATTTTTCTAAACCTCGGTGCTTTAAAGATGAAAAGGATTCAGATCGATCTTATCTTGTTGCAGTGAACATTAACGCAGTTCTACTTCTAAAATAATGTATTAAATTTATATTAATGAAAAGAGCATAAAAAGATGATAAATGCAGGAACTTTTTTGGACCAACATGTTGACGAATTTAGCAGTCATGATATGAACTGAAATTTACTTATTTATTCCTAATCGTTACTCACAAATCATTCAAAACTTATATACTATACTATGTATACTACTAATGTAAAATTGAAGAGTAATAGAATTTCCTCTCGCGAATGCTACATTCCTTTGTTTCATCCAAATATTAGATATTCCTTAGCCTTGCATTCACATATATAAAAATATTATTATGGATTTAACTTTAGAACAATAAAATATGCGTATATTTGTAATTTTGTATATTAACTTACATATTTTTTCTTACCAATGATGTTATACTATTGCAACAGACATATATAATAATATTTGAAGAATCAATGAAAATATCAACAAAAAAAAGAAGAAAAAACGTAATTGTTTCATCTTAAAGCAAAATGTGAATATTGTAAATGCATTGAATCGTCAAAATAAAATTGTGCTTTGATGTGATATGATAATATTCTGAAACGTTCTACTGAAAGGTGTTTTAAAAGAATTTGCATCTTCCTAAAATTACTTAATTATACTATTACTTTACTACTGCTAGTTTCGCCATTCTGTATTTTTATTATTCATACATTAAATTATATTTGTCAAGTAAACTCAACCAGCTAATTCTTTATATAACCAGTTATAATTTAATTCACTAATTAGAACAAACATATACAATATACGTTATTTCATTATGTAGAAATGTGGGTGATTTTGATCAAATAGTTTTGACTCAACGTCATCCTATAACAGCTTTCTGGATGATTCAGAGAAACTGGCCAATTTACGGAGATAGACCTTCGTCTCTTAATTTGACCGCAGAAACTTGGGAATCTTTAACCATGCCTTCGAAATGGATAATTCACGAATTATGGCCTTGGAAAAGTGATGGTGACCATCCCCGATATTGTAACGAGGAACGAGTACGCCGTAATCGCGGCCGCAATCGCAATCCCGACTCTGTGCAGATAGAAATGCCTCTGAAATCTATACTGAATCTTAAATGGCCTTGTTACAGCAGAACGTTAAGTGAAGCTTGCATCTGGAATACGGCTTGGCAAATACATGGAAAGTGTATGACAAATCTACCGCAGATAGAAAACAATCTGGCGTACTTCATTAAAGCTTTACATTTAATAGATCGACATAACATAGGAACTTTACTTGAAAGAGATCAAATATTTTCGGGTCAAAGATATAGTGTAGACGAAGTAGTCAATAAAATTGTAAGTCATCTGGATGCTGTACCATTCTTGAAATGTGTAGTGGATGAGGTAATATTAATAATCAAATAATCAAATATTTTAGAAACTTTCGATATAAATTTGTCTGTATTGGTCGTGATTTCGTTCGAGTGCTAAATAAATAGAAGTGGAAATACACGTTCCCGAGCGGAGCTAGGGAAATTAGTCTAACAAGGTAAATAATTCCTTTGCGCGCTAGTCTTGAACGATATTTTACATCACGACAGCCCAAAAAGAATTCTAAATTTGAAATTTGGAGGTTGGAGTGACGTAAACAAATTACTATTAAAATTAATAACTTTTACTTTTATTTTCAAAAATTCAAGTAATTAATTTTATCTCTATCATAACTACATCTAAAAAAATTATTGAAAACGTTTATTTAAATTTATCTTTAAATTAGTTGGTTATATTCAACATATTAGATAATCGACAAATTTGTGATCAATTAAACGTAAAATTTATGTAATCTAAATCGCTTTGTAAAGCACAAGTTCAATTACATTATACGATAAAAAGAAGTTTTTTTTAGATATGTTCAATAAAAAATATACAATAAATACTTAATAATAATTGTTTTTTCATGTAGATGAACATTCACATTAATTTTGCTTTTTTTAGAGCACACCGGATGAAAAGCAATATTTATATCAGGCTTCCGTATGTTTTAATAAAGAATTCCAATTTGAACAGTGTAGGCTGCTCCCTACACGCTCTAACTGTAATTATGGAAAACCTCTTCATATTCCAGAATTGCTGATGCCAAATTTTTAAATAAGAATAGAATTTACAAAACATGCCAATTCAAATATCTTAAAAATAAGAAATAGTTTTTGGACATTTCTAATGCAAACTCTATAATACATATAGATATGTTGGTGTATTATTTCTACGCTCAATAAAGACAATTTTATATTACGTAATATTTTGCTATTAATTTATATTTCATAGGACCAATGCCGTTTAAAAGTTATAGTCGCATAAATTATTATGTTGTGACAAAAATAATAATAACTATCAAGACAATTGAATTGTACTTCTGTCGACTGCCCATATACAAATTAATAAATATTTTTTATTGGTCTTACAGTCGAATCAATTTCAACCAAAAATAAAATAAAATAAAAATAAAAATAAAAATAAAATAAAAATAAAAAATAAATAATATAAAAAATAAAAAATAAGAACATTTTTTCATTTCTCAGATTGTAAGATTGAAATAGTTTTATAAATGTAAGGTAATCGATTTTGAGACTCTTTTGACACATGGATATATCTCGTAGACATGTTACTAACCGACCTCAAATGTCGAACCGTAACAGCTCAACAAAACCAGATATTTGATAAAAGGGAAGTGCTAAGACATCTAATACCAAACCAATGTCTAGAGCAACTTTCAGGTACTATATAAAACCGCATCTACGCAACTCACGACGCGATAGGCCACCGCCACTGCAACCCTTTTGCCGCATATCCATAATTTGACGAGGCCCTTTGAGCCGTGCACAAAGCGTATCTGACGCATTATGCGCCTCTACGTACACTGAAAAAAATATTTTCCGATATCAAGTAAATATTTACTTGTTTTGTACCAAGTAAATCATTTTCTTAAATTAATAAAATATTCAGTAGATTTAAGAGTACGTGGTTTGATTCAAGTAAATTCGTCTTTCATTAAGTAAATACTTCCTTCATTTAAGAAGATGCTTTCTCAATTTAAGAAAATAATTTACTTGGTACAAAACAAGAAAATATTTACATGATAACAGATATTTTTTTTCTCAGTGTCTAGATTGCGCAACAATTAAAACCTGTAGGTCCCTTAGGTCGCAAATGTTCAGTAGCGACCTATAGGGGCCCTTTACTGTCCTTAATCAGGCGCTTTTTATCGTTGGCCACCGACACGCTTTCGGCGGGACCAAAATCTTCGCCATCCAAAAGTCCGAAGATAGACACTATTGTCAATACCTTGAAGATGGGAGTCTTTATACGCTGGGGATACCAAAGGATGCTCTTCAGCGACAATACACTGTAGTTTCGAGGCTTTGCCAGAAAGAAATTATTCCAGGATTCTCCTACACCATCCCAGTCGACCATCCACAAACCAACTCCACCGAGATGAGCCACGGGGCGTGGAAGAAGGGAACCAGGTTGCGTATCCGAGGGCTATAGGCGCTGTACCTGATACTAACACATGTCATCGGTCATTTCTAATCTCCGCCGTCGTCGTAGCGCCTGGGCATGGAAAAAAAAGAAATATCATCTTTCCCCCAAAAGCCTATTGACCTAAGAGAACTGGAGAGGAGCTATCAAGCATTATTAAATATAATAATATAATGACTGACTACTTTTCGATGCAAAAGAAAGAAAATTTAGCGAATGTCTTATGTAAAAAAAAAGATTCATAAATGCGTTGCAGAAATCGTATTATAGAATAAAAAATCTAATACAAATCGAAATAGAGGTAATTAATTTTCCACGTGAAAAGTTTAAAGCTGATTAAATTATAAGAGCTAATCATCTATCAATATCTAGCTATTAAAATTTAAAGATTGTCAGGCTTATTGAATAGTTCGCGGACTAAAGGTTTAAGGGTGAAAAGAGGCAGCTTTTTGCAGATTGTTTTTAACGGCTTAGGCTTGATTTGCTGCGATTTCTACAAGAATGAGAGATAATTCACGATGACGCTAATATGACTTCGATTTCAGATTCAACGCGTCAAAATATACATAAACATAGGTATGTCAAATTTCTGTAACAGACTATTATTTTTTGCATATTATCTATGTATTATCAAATGGCTATCAGACATATAAGAATAATAATTTTTTTTTAATCATATAACAATTTATTTTAAAATCGCGCTTTTGAAACTAACAGTAAATTCATAACTTTATTCTTAATTTAAATGCATCTAAAATCATAAAAAATTATTCCATAAAGCTTCTCTCGACGTTGACACAACATTCAAATGTAACAAAGTCTATTATACTCGAACATAAATATAGATTTCACTATATTAGTACTTAATTTCATATATAATACTTCTTGATCGAATTGTTTATTCAGATTAATATTCAATAACATTTTAAAAATCATTTAAATTGTTTAATTTTATAATCAGTAGCTTTTTAGATAACTTGAAACGAGTTTTGTAAATTATTAAAGTTTATAAGAAAAAGCAACTGCGTACTATTTGGTATTTCTACATTTATTTTTTACAATAAAAAGATATGAATTTTAAAAATTTTGTTTCCAATTTGATTTGAATAAAAGATATTAATTTATTACATTAATTATGCCGAATATATTTATATCCATTAAAGAAAAGCTAAAACAAAACTTAAACATTCTAAGATAATTGTATGTTTTTAAAGTTTGCCTCCATTTCTGTCAAATGTGATTGGGTTATTGCAGTTGCGTTCAATGACTATTGACTACGTAGTATTTTCAAAATGGTGCCGACTACCGACTATGAAACACACGTATACAAAAGACGTACAGTGTATGATCTGGTACTGGTATGATTAGTAAATACTGCCAATAAAAGAGTACAGATGTCAAAGTTCTTTATCTCGAATATAAAATTAAAAAGATCTACTATTAAAATGAATTAATTATATGAATATGCTCTTTGTTGTAAAGTTAATTGTTTTATAAAAATTTTAAATAATTTTTTAGAAATTTTATTATAGTATTGTGACCATGTCATCTTTCTTACAAAATATTCTTACTGCTGCAGGTAAACCAATATCAAATATAAAATTATTTTAAATTCTTAAATGTGTAAGATTAATTTATTTTTATATATTTATAACAATTTTATTTTTAGATAAAAAAGAAAATGCTGATTTTAATGAGAATATAGAAATCATAAAAAAAGAAATAATAAAATTAAAGTCTGTCATAAATGATATTATGAAAGATAAATATGTTGAGCTTGAACCATTTCTCAAGCCTGATGAAATATTAGTAACTAAAAATGAAAAACTCATTACTAATATAAAAAATTTAAAAAGTCGTATAGAAAATCAGGTAATTCATTTCTTTTCTAATCTGTTATACATCAATTTTAAATATTATATAATTTTAAACAGGTTAAAATTAAATTATCTACTTCATTAAAAGAATTACAAAGTCTTTCATTAGAACTAAAAGAGTACAATTACAGTGTTAATGTATCGAGTCAATTATTAGAAATACAGAAAGGCTTTGAATCTATTGAAAATTACGAATTTAACAAAACTCAATATGCAGTTGCAGCAATAACATTAGTTAATTTACAGACACTTATAATCGATAATTGCTCAGATATTCAAAAATTACATATTTATTTGGCTCTGAAAGAAGAATATTATAAAAAATATGAAAATTTTCTTCAAGAACTAATTACTTCGTGGCAAGAAAAAATTTGTTGGAGTGACCTTAAAAACTCATCATTTACAAAATCGTTTAGTTTAGAAATACAATGTGAGAGTGACCTATTAACGGATATTATTCAAGCTCTTGATGCTGTAAACAAATTGAAAAAATCTATTGAAATATTTTCTACAAATTTATTGCAATACTTTATTAAACCTATAATTAAATTTAGCTGTTCAGTTCAAAACACAGATAAAATATTGACTATAGAAATTGTAGATAAAAAGCAGCTACCTCCATACAAAACAGTTCTAGATAATTTACAATTGCTTTTCGAATTTTTATATAAACATTTTAATATTATTGTAGGAAATAATGAATATTTTTTAACTAAACTTTCAATACCATTATTTCAAGAATTTTCCAATATTTTGAATAGTGAATGCATATCAAAAATCATACCAACATCAACTACTGAATTGAGCATGTTTAAAAACACTGTTTCAGAAATTGAAGAATTTAAAAATTATTTATTAAAAATTAAATTTATTGATGAAGATAAACATTTTTTATCAGAGTATACCTACAATATTGATAAATTATATATTGATAAAAAATGTGAAAGATTATTAGAAATGGCTCGAAATATAATGAAAAAGGACCTTCATGATTCATTTAAATATAAACCAGAAGAAAATCTTGAACAGCTTTCTAATTCTGAAAGCATGGATAAACACTATAATATTATTTTAGATAGAAAATTAAGCAAACACTTATTCACATTTCCTGAATGTCAAATAAGGTATATACTTTTATGGAATAATATTGATACAAATTATTATTAATACAAAAAAATTAATCAAACTGTATTAACTTTTAATTATTTTTAGTAAAAGTGCGCAAGAAATTGTTTGCTTAATTGAAGAAATATTAAAGGAAGCTTGTGATAACAATGATAAAGATTTACTTAGATTGTTTTATACAAGTAGAAATATATTTGAAATGTATGGAGCTTTGTTACCAGAAATACATAAATCATTCTTGGAAACTATTCCACAACAAGTTGGTAAGTAATAATTTTGTTCTAATGTTTACAAAAATTCTGAATAATTAATTTCAAAATTTTTTAATATAGCTTTATTCCATAATAATTGCTTTTATCTTGCCCATTGTTTATTAACTTTGACATATAAATACCAACAAACAACAAAATTTTCACAAAATTTTTGTATGATCTATATTGATCAAGTTCTTTTACTTCGACAAGTTGGATCGGAACATTTTTTAAAACACATGAAATATCAGCGAGATATTATTTTTGGCATTTTGCGTGAATCAGGTAAACTTATATAAGAAGAATACTAACATTTGTGCAATAAAATTAATTTGTTTTGAATAATATAAATGTTGTATTTGAAGGTCTATCTTCAATAGGACAAGTACCTGAATTGCCTGCAACTACAGAACGTGCATTAAGACAATGTGTAAGGCAATTGGAACTTTTGAAAACTGTATGGATTGAAATTTTACCAATTAAAGTGTACTGTAGAGCTTTGGGCTGTATTGTTAATGATATGGTAGATGATCTTTCATCTAAAGTCATAAATGTAGAAGATATTCCAGCTGATGTAGCTTCAGAATTAGTAGCACTTTTTAATATGGTAATTAAAAGAATTCCACAAATATTTCCAGTAAGTTAATTTATTTTATTACTGTATATTATCATATTAAAAATATTATTCTAAAGACTTTTGGAAATTGAGATTTTATTATACTGTATGTAAAAAATTTATTATTTTTCAGAATGCAGCATTAATAGAGCAATCTGTTCCAAAGTGGAGAAAATTAAAAGAATTAATTATTATATTAGGAGCTTCATTAAAAGAAATTGAAGATAGATGGGCGGATGGTAAAGGTCCACTTGCAAACGAGTTCTCATCCCAGCATGTTAAACAATTAATCAGAGCTCTTTTTCAAAATACAGATAGAAGATCCAATTTATTATCTAAGATAAAAGAAAAATAATCCCTCCATATTAAACGTTTTTTTATTAAGTACTCACTTAGTACTTACGTGATTTTTACGATTTGTAAATAAGCAATAAAATATAAGTACCATAAAAAATATATAAGGAAATCAATATATAAAAATGTAAAAAGTGTAAATTTTTAATAATGCATTTAATGCAGAACTGTTATATTTTAATATTGTTTAAAGTATTTTTTGTGAAAATAAGAATATCATTGTGAAAAGATCAATTTGTATATAAACCAAATAAATAATTTTAGACTAAATTGTTTTGGAAGAAAAAATAAGAAAAATAGTAAATCTATAATAAAAAATATTTATTGAGAATTTACTTCATACTTAAGTAATTTTTCGAATTTTTAATATAAGTAACAATTAAAAATATTTGACTGAATCAATATATAAATGTAAAAAATCTAAATTTATAAAAATTTCTTAAATGTTTTAATAATTTTTAAGTAAATAAATGTTAAAATAAAATTTAAAAAATCAATCATTCTTAAATAAACTATCGAAATAATTCTAAAAGAATTTGTAATTTTTAAAATTTAAATCTTATAATATATGGTAGTACGATTATATAGTAATTTGGAATTCAATTTTTTTACTATACTAATTTTTTTGTATATTGGAGAGAGACAGGCAGGGTGGCTAGGTGGCAGGTTGTGGCAGGCAATGGTGAGCGCAAAATATTTAATATAATTTCAATTTCAAATAATTTACAATAATGTTAAATAGCATCACCAAATTTCTTTTTACTAGTTTAAAAAAATTCTTATGTTAATATATAAAAAAATTTTTATTTTAGCTGCAATGCATTAATTTTATATTTAAAAATATAAAATTATTTAATTATTTTATAAAAAACAAAATTTCTAATAAAACTCAAAACTATAGCATGTATCAACATACAAATGAAATTGTAAAACAAATATATTTGAATATTAGCATATTATACTGATGTTATACAAAACTCTTTTAGATCAATTTCTTAACAAGCCTTTTATTATAATAAAATATGGCTTCTATTAGATCAATTGCAAGTAGTAATTATTTAATGAAAAAATTAGATACTTGTCGTTCTCTTAACTTTAAATATGGAAGTCAAAGTTTTACTCGCTTACACTCAAGTTTTTATTTTGCAATCAGTCTTTTCCAAGTTTTTTTCGTTTTTTCATAATTATTTCATTTGTAAAAAAGTGCTTTTAAAAAAGATCTTAAGTGCTTTAAATTCAAATATTTCAAATGGTAAAATTATTTGTGAGCACTGCTTATCAATATTAATCGGTTGTTTATGTACACGTCGCTGCGAAGATTGAAGAGAATGTAGTCGTCGAGATGGGCGGTTGTTGATCCGCAGTATTGGTATGGCAACGTAGTGTAGTTCTTTTACGTGCATTCACGTAGATGACGTTGACTGTGAACATGAGAGCGCAAAATAGTTTTTCTGATTACTTAAATTCGTTTCTCTAACTATTGAATGGTGGACGCCTCCAGCTGTTATTGGAGAGTCCTCCAATATTAGGAAGAGAATGAGAAAAAATATATCTTTGTTCGGCATGCATTAGACAAATGTTCTACACTTGCCGTCATGTTCATTGTAGGTTCCTTATATTATAACTACATGCTTACGAAGACACTTTACAATGTTTAGTGGTAGCTAGCTTTACTAGATTTAACAACGAAGGCACTTTTAAAATTTGTATCGTACTCTTTTTAACAACGAAGGCACATTAAATTTTTTTGTTTTATTTCTCTTTAACAACGAAGGCACAATAGAAGTTATAACTGCTTAACTATATTCAACAACGAAGTTTTTATAAAAAATATCATAAAATCTTTTGAAATAAGATTTGACTAGTTAAAATAAGACTAGAATAGAAGATTGAAGAACCCAATGGAAACCTCTATGATCGGCACACATAGATCTTAAAAATATTTCCATAATAATTAATAGTAATATTAAAAACCCTTGGTCCTATACCAAATCAAGAGGTATCATCAGTATTTGACAACATAATAGAAGTCACGTAGAAATTTTAGAAGTACGTTGATTAGGCATCGTTTTAATACCTGACACGTCCAGCTGGGGATCGACTTCGATACCTCGATGCATTAGTATCCTTGTTGCTATAGTAGTCAGAGCCAGCGTCTCCACCATAGCCACCTTGCGCGTATGAATCACGTGAACCATAACCAAAGTTGCGGCCACCATAGCCTTGACCGTAGCGTCCACTATTACCACCACCCCTGCCTGAATAATAGTTGCCACCTCCTTGATCATAACCACCCCCTCCTCTATAACCACCCCGAGAGCCAAATCCCCCTCTACCAGAACGACTTTTAAATCCACCCCTACCTCCACGACCTCTCCCTCGTGAAATCTCTACCCTCAATTTTGCTCCCATAACTTCAGTGCCATTCATATTATTACATGCCATTTCTGCTTCATCCATATTAAGGAATTCAATGAAGGCAAAACCTGGTGGATTGAATGCTACCCAAACTTTGTTTAGTTTGCCAAATTTCTCAAATTGCATTTGTAAATCCTCCTTTTTGATGCTTTCATTAAGACCTCCAACATATACTCTTGCATAGCCATCTGGTGTCATGTTTAGCGTCTAAATAAAAAAAGCTCTAATTAATTTCAATTGAAAAAAGACCTTATACTTAATATAATAAGTTGAGATATTTTGAATTTTAAAAAGAATATTGCTTTTATAATTATGTGTTAATAATGCAGTTCTATCAATGTCCCAAATGTTCATTTTACTACTATAAATAAAAATTTTAATTCAAATAAATATTATAATTATGTATTCGAAATGTATAAGAAAAAAAATTTTTTAAACTATTTAAACATTTTAAATTGAGTAAATTATATATACATAAAATCAATATATTAAAAAATCCAGCGAAGATTATCAAAATAGAACAGTTTTAAGATTGATAAAATTTTTAAGAAATTAATTTATATTGCTATCATATTCATCAGATTGCATTTAATATTTTAGCATGAATATCATTTTCTTAGTAGGACTCAACAAAAATTGATGAAAAACTAAACAAGATACATTGATAAGCATATGCTATATATATATATATATTACATATAGATCATTTGTGATCATTTTTAGCTGTATAAACAAGTTACAAACGTGCAGCATACAAATTTAAAACGAATATATTTTTTACTTGCTGATATATTTAAATAAAACCTATACTCTATACAGAAACTACCATATAATTTTGTTTAATTCTGTAAATATTTTTATTAAGAGCACCATTTATGGATGTAGTTTTTAATTAGTTAATTCGTTTAGCATTACATTGTTACAATCATTGTTATTAAAAAATATTAATTAACATTTGGGAAAAAATTAAATAAATCTATTTACTCATAAATCTAGTTACTCATAAACGATAAAAATGTTATTTAAAGAATTAACGTTAAATGGAAGTCCATTAAGAATATATGGAAGAAAATTTGTGGAAGACATTCAAAATGGACGTGACAACACCGAAGTAACAAAAAAGAAATATAATCAATCCAATTTTTTTGATTTGCAAAAGTTAACAGTATTCATTTGTTTCACTGGCTACGAATGTTCAACATTAAATTATATCTAGCAACAAGACTCACTTATCTCTGACGTTGCTTTCTATAAGACGCCGCGTGCCCTATCAGGTCGTATATAGTGTAGGCGTTTCTATAAACAGCGATGTGCTAAAATCGGAGTACTCCGCGGCAACTCGGCGACAAGAGCGATGATGTACTTCGCGAAATCGATAGACCCGGAAGAGAACAGCCGGGTTCTCTTGTGTTCATGATGCGGTTAAGAGTCCCTCTCTTTTTACCAAGTACCACGCAGAACAATGCGCAACCTATTATTTTTTTTTTTTCGAATAAAATAGTTGTAAAAATACTACTCGAATATATGAAAAAAGTCTTGTTTTTTGTTTAAAATTTTATCAGTCAATCGGCTTTTAAAATCTTAAAAATTAAATCAACAATGACTCGATAAAGGAAATGGTACAGAAAAGCTCTTTTGATTTCGGATCTCTGATCCTACAGTAAAATTTTAGAAAATTTAACATTTTCTAATAAGAATGAAATATTAAAAGAAAAATCAATTGTTCGAAATTTAATTTTGAACATCGGGAAAAGTACATAAATTTTTGGAATAAACTTCAGACTTGTATTCTACATACTCGAGTTTATTTATATCCATACAATATTACCATATTGAAATATGTATGATGCATATACGTATGTATATGCATGAATATATATACATATGTGTGTGTGCGTGTGTGTATGTGCATTTGTGTGTGTATACATGTATATTCTGGAACTGCGTCGATCTAGTAAGAGGTATGAAAATCGCACATATTTAGTGCAATGTCATTAATATTTCCTGGTGATTTAACGAAGGAAAGAAAAATATAATTTTTAAATATGCCTTAAATATTTAACATATTTCTTCTTTATTTTGAAGGGAATTATATGTTATGCATTAATTATAATATTAGAACGTCATATTATTTTTACAATCTAATTATATGTTTTCTATTAATTAAAATTTAGAATATACAATAAACAAATTATTCGAATAGTGGCTCTAATTTTTATAAATGTATATAAAAGGCCCTATAAGGAACTGTAAAGTGATGTGCATTCCTAACATTCCAAAATTTTATTGCAATTTTTTATTTTATACCAGTCATCTTCCTATTTATATTTTATGACAGTATATAACTCTTTGATATTAGACAAAAGTTTATGATTCGTTTTATTTAGAAAAGAAAAGAGATGATCGATTACTTCTTCAAAAAAGAATGTACATTGTATTGCAAAAAAATGTTAACGAGTTTTCAAATTTCCCGCTGAAATTTTCTAAAGTTGCCTCACCCCTACTCCTCTACTAAGTAGATAGAGCTGGAGATCAAGACTTCCGGTGAAGTAGAACAAACTGGACGACCATTGCATTTGGTATTGCGTTGCTTATACGTACGTTGTATCCGGAGTTATACTGCATAACGATAGTGAAACGTTTTAATTTTTTTACATTTTGTAATGTTAATAAATCTTTTACATAGGCAATTAATCGGCATAGAATAATTAATCAAATAATTATCACTGATAGTGCGAAAAGTATAAAAATTGTATGCGAATAACGCTACGTGAATAGGGTGTGTGTATCTTTGTGTGGCAATTCCATTAGGCATTGCAGCGAAGATGGCCGATATAGAAGGGAAAAAATTGACCGAGCTCAGAGTAATAGATTTGAAAACTGAATTGGAGCGTCGAGGGTTAGATAAAACTGGAAATAAGGCTGCACTACTCGATCGACTTGCTAAGGTAACACATAACGAATTTCCTTTCTCTTCACAATGTTTGATTTAAGCATATTAAGATTAGCCTACCATACTTAACCTTTTTTGTCAGCTCAAAAATATCTGCACTGGTAAATATTAACATTTATTTCAAATTCTATTGTATTATTAACTATATATAAAATTATGCAGGTATTTGTATGTAATTAACAGTATATTCGTTTAAGATTTGCTTAATTCATTTTATATTTGCATATATTTATTCTTGCATCTTTTGACCACTTATTTAAACTAAATTTTCATTTTTTTCAGGCTATAATTAAAGAAGGTGGTAATCCAGATGAATGTTTGATAATTCCTTCTGGTGGAGTAAGCAGAACAAGTCCCAAAAAACCAATTGGTATTTATCAAAAAACAAAAAAGCTTAAATTCTATAAATTTTAAATATCACTATTTAATCTTTAATTTACTATTATCAACTTGTATTTATGTGAGAAAGTCTATAAAACTGGTGATTAATAATTTGACAGAAATAATCATTTGATTCATATGAATATTTTTTTTTGAAGAATTTTTCATTAAATGTTCAAAATTGAATCTACCTAATTAATATATTAATATCTACCTAAATAATTTTTAATTATTTAATTTATAAAGTATAAATTCAATTTCTATAGATACTTCAATTATGATTGAAGATGCCTTAGAAACCGAAATTCAAAAAGAAGAGTTCAATAGTAATAATTTTGATGGGCTTGATGATTCTACATCAAATGTAGTTGATAACAGTTGCTCTGAAGAATTAGTTATAAATATTTCAACACAACCTGAAGAATTTGAAATGGTATGTTGTATTAATGGAGATCAAATTAAGTAAATTCAAAAAAGCATTTATTCATTAATAATATTGAAATCATATTTTAATTTAGGAGTGTCAAGAAAATGAGCAAGAACCTACTGTTACAACAACCAGTGAAGAACCAGTTTCTGAGAAAAAAGATTTTATTTCCTCAGAAGAAAATAGTAATGTTTCCGCAGTTGAAGCAAATGGCATTGATAATGAAGATTCTATTAATTTAACAATTGGAGAAGACGAAGAAAATCTTCTAGCTGAAGAGGTAAGTTGTAGTATGTTAATTACAAAAAATTTATTTGTTGTTTTTATTAGTTTTTAAAACGCTAGTTTTATTTATTAATAAACGTCATTTAAATAACTAATGCAATTGTATTTTAATATATAATGAATAAAAATATTAAAACACATTATTAGTTTTAAAATTTTATTTTATTTTTCAGTCAGAGTCAAATGATAGGCTGAAAGGTAAGTTTCAACAATATAACGTTTTATTTATTTTCAGTTGTTTTGTTCGTAAGAAAATATAAAGAAAATTTATAATAAAAAAGTATAAATTACTAAAAATACAACTCCTCTGAGCTGCAGCAGAGAATACTTATAAAAAAAGTAAAAAAAAATAAGAATCAAAATAAAAAATATAAAATGATTATGGACATAAAAATCAGTTAGTACTGATGGGAGTGGTGAAGAATGTTCTGTCATGGCTTTTGCTGTGGATTTTAAGAGAGATGGCTTAGAAGTATAAGCTTTGGCTTGGAACAAGTTTCTGATTGGACAATATTGATGACAACAGCATCCATTTTATCAAGGAGAGTCTATTACAGTGTAGAGCAGCTTGAAATTTTGCATCGTAATTTTTTTGCATATAAACCCAAACTCTGCTGCAACAAGAAATATAGACATATATATGCATTAGTCTTTAAGTTAGTTATCCATAGAATTTCTTAATCCAATTACTTTAATTACCTACCACATAGATGCATCGTTGGAGTTAAAACATCGTTTATTAGTTTATGAGGGATTTGTAAACGCTTTAACTTAACCTTACAAGCTTAAAAAATTCCTCTTTACAACTCCTCGGGAAAAAATGAAGTGATCTGTTAAGTTACAGCCACTTTATGCAAGAACTACCTCAAAATTTTCATATAGAACTTACCTTGTTACTTTCCAATTATATTCCTAAGCTGAGCACTTAAGCCGCAATGCCAATAAGCCCTTTCTAGTTTCTCTTCTTGATAATAAATGTCAAGGGTTTCTCTGGATTATTATAAAGCTTGCCGTATTATAAAAGGATAAAAAAAACTACATAAATCATTGACCCTCTCTGAGAAATACTGTATGTGAGAAACTCGATAGTGACAATTTTCTCAAGACACATGTGTCTAAAGAGAATATGCTAATTGAAAATTTGCTAGGGAGATAAAAGTGACAGTCAAAGCTCATCAGAGAGTGATCAATATGCTACCTTGATTGTCCCAGCAGATGGAGGTGAAAAGAAGAGATTGGAAGAAAACACCGACAACAGCAACAGCAGTATCAATAAGAAGGGAGACTCTAAAGGGAGCGGCAGAGCGGAGAGCAGTGCCAGTAACAAGGAAGGGACTCCATCATTGGCTACAGGACCAAGTACAACGGGGCTCAAGAACAAGCAGGATCTGGAAGGATGCAAGAGGTTGGTCTTAATTCGCTAAACGGTTCACAGTGGTTTTACACACAACCAAACTCCAGTCATATTAACAACCCGGGTTTCCGTGATAAAGCTGCGATGATAGGAGATGATTCACTATGGTTACCAACAACGAGAGCATTATTGATATTTTGGACAACGCTTTTTTGATCTCCAAGATCATTCTACACTGTATTCATGCAAGATCACTTTATTCCCTATTTTTTAAACTAAAACAATTTTAAATATGTATACAGAGTAAAGCTCTGAGATTTGGGCATTTGACTGAATTGGGCTGTAATTCTTAACTCTGCTAAGTATGTTAAGGAATTCAAAAATTGGCTAGCAAATTAGCGAAGGTTAAAACGTGTGTGTGTGTAACTATGTGTCTATTATTATTATTACATTAAAAAACTGCATGTAAAAATATATATAATTAATTTATTTATATTATAGTTTTATATGTATATCATAAATATACCAAATTTTTTTCCAATTTATTCAGTGCTACACAAATGTGTGAGGACATTAAATAATTTAACGCGTTAGTTTTTAATGTTAATTTACTGCTAGATGCGTTAGGTTTTGGTATCAGTGAATAAATTGAATAAGCCAATGAAATTTAAAAAAAAATGGACTATTGCAAAGAAGATTAATACAGGCACAGAAAGCTACTACAGAAATCTATGGAAGAAAAACAGAAAATAATAATTGGGTTTTAAAATATGAAAGTGTATGCTGAAAAGACCAAAAGTGATAGATCAGATATGAAAACCAGTCCATGGGTAACTCATTAGTCTAATAGATATATTTGTGAACAATTATACAAGTTGCTAGCCAAATTTATACTCTTAACATAATTGCGGAGATACTTATTTAGCCTTAATTTATTTTAGCAAATATGATTTATATATTCATTAAAGGCAATTATATTTTTTTATTGTTCTCATTGCTTGGGTTATAATTTTCAGTACTGATCTCCCGATTAAAGGACCGAAGAAAGATGACAAAGGTTTGGACTTAAAAACAATGAATTATCAATGTTGTTATTTAATATTAAAGTAAATATAATTTTTTTTAATATTTTAGAGAAAAGTGTTGTACCTGCTGTCAATGCCAGTAGTAGAAATCTTTGGGTATCTGGTCTTTCATCAACTACTCGAGCAACTGATTTAAAGCAAATTTTTTCAAAATATGGAAAAGTTGTTGGAGCAAAAGTTGTAACCAATGCAAGAACGCCAGGAGCTAGATGTTATGGTTATGTAACAATGTCCACAAGTGACGATGCAGAAAAATGTATCCAATATTTACATAGAACAGAACTACATGGACGAGTTATTTCAGTAGAAAAGGTAATTCATTATTTATTTATTTGATCAATAATCAGAACGAAATATCATCATGCATTGAATACTTATGTTTACTAATAAATTTGAGAAATAATATATCAACATTAATAAATCTATTTGGACCTATATATTATAATCTTTATGTGATAGTAACTTTATTGAAATAGCGATTTTATTTTAATTTTCTTTTGATATATTAGACATAAACTATTTATTATATTTACTAAATCAACATGTAAATAAAATAAAAAGTGCATGTTCTAAAATTTTAAAGTAAACTATTGTAATTATCTTTTGGTTTTGAACTTAAATAGGCAAAAGGTGATTCACAACAAAATCATAATCGCAAACGTGAAGTAACTGCTAAAGTAGATAAAAAAGATGAAAAAGAAACTACTAAAGAATTAGAGCCAAGTGAGAAAGAAGAAGAGGAGGAGGAAGAGGAGGAGGAGGAAGAGGAGGAGGAAGAAGAAGAAGAAGAGAAAAATGAAACTGAGAAAAAAATCGATGATGAAATAATAAAAGAAACAGAAGAAAAGGATGAAGAAGATATGAATGATCAAGAGAATATAGACGACAGTCCAGAAAATAAGGATGAAGGATCTTTAAAAGATTGCGATACGCGATCAATAAAGTCTATCGGCAAAAAATCTGATCGAGAAAGGGCAAATAGCCGAGAAGATAAGAAAAGATCATGGGATCGTTCCCGAACTTCCAGATCAAAGAGCCGAGAACGTCATCGTAGAGATAACGTACTATCTTTTGATAAAATAAAAGTATATTGTGTCTTTTTTTTTACTTTTTTTCTTACATATTATCCCCGAAATTTGATCGATACATTTGACGTTAATGATTTTATAGGAAGAGCGTGAACGACAAAGATTCCGAGAAAAAGAAAGATTAATAAGAGAAGAAAAACGACGGAGGCGCGAAGATATGGAAAGACAAAGAGCGATCGAACGTGAAGCTGCACGTCTTGAGCGAGAACGTGAAAAACTCCGGATGGAACGAGAACGAATCGAACAGGAAAAGGCAGAGCTTCTAAGATTGGAGCGTGAACGTCAGAAATTGGAAAGAGAGAAATTGGAGCGTGAACGTTTAGAATTAAAGAGACAGCAAATGCGTATGGAAGAAAACAGACGTGCTCCTCCTCCACCCGCACTAAAGCGCACAACGTCCTCAGATCGCCGGGAACCTAGAGAAAATTATGGCGAACCCGAAAGAAAAAGGATGATAACAGAACATCCAAATCGCAGGCATAGTCCACCAGAGCGGGTCCCTGATCGACGAGCAGATGTTATGGAACGAGTTTCAGATAGACGCGTAGAGCCACCAGTGCCGTCTAGGTATGAAGGAGGCAGATCCAAGGAAATGGCAATGCAGAAAGGTTTTAAAAGAAATACTGATTTTAATCCAAGAAACAACCGTGAAGACCAATTCCAAGATCCTAGAGGAGGAAGGGACATGATTGTTCGTAGAGATAATCGTCCTAATCAAAATAATATGGATCATCGTCCAGTGAAAGAAAGGTTAGTTTGTTGTCATTTGAAAGCATTATAGATTTTGTTTCAATTTTTTAATTTATATAAATTTATTTTAATCTCGTTAATGGTTCTTTTGTAAATATTACAGCACCGTTTTCATTAGTTCCTAATATTTTATTTATTTATTTATTTATTTTGTCATTATATTTTAAATAAATGTTTACGATTATAATTAATAACTCAACTTCTTCTCATTATTGAAAGGTATGAACGACCATCATTTGCACGTGATCGAGAAGTCCACAGGTCAGATGACAACCACAGAAGTGCTCGAGACAACCATAATCGTTATGAAAATACTAAACCTAACAATAACCGTATGTATAGTTTTAGTAATATAATTTTTATAAAAATCAATTTAAAATATTACATATTATTCTACAACACGTTTAAATATATATAGGTGATGGACGATATGTAGATAGTAATCGACAAACGGGGTGGCATTCAGGGCCTCCATCCAAACCATTTAATTCAGTAAATAATCATCGAAACGAGCAACAATCTGGTTGGAACAGCAGATCATCAGATACAAGGTAAATCTTAAATCATGTTTATAAAATAATATTTTATAATTTTAAATATTTTAATAATAAAATATCGTATATTTTAGAGTAAATTCCCGATGGAATAACTCTGGAAATAATATGGGAAATAATATGGGTCATCCGCGATCACAAGTCTACCAAGGTGGACCAGCACAATCCGGTTTTGGAATGTCACAAGGGAATTCTGGATCTTATGATAGATTTGACCCATACAAGGGTTCAATGCAAAATATGAGGAAATACTAAAATTTTATCAGAGTAAGATTGAAGAACGTAAAATTAAGAGTTGCCGACCGACTTTTTTATTACAATTAAAGTAGGTAGCTGCAGATCTTTTTAAATCTTGTGATCATCGCTTAAAAATTAAACAACCGTTTTGAATACTGATCATAAAAACTAAATATTTTAGTTTACTAAACGTCTGTGACTGAATTATTTGTTACTCATGAAAGGCTTTGTTTTTCAATTCTATGTTGAGTAGTGATTTGAATTTTGTCAGACGATTCTAGACTTATAATTATAAGTCATATACTTTAAGTCATTATATAAAAATAATGATTACATATGTATGAATTTAAAAAATGTATAAAGAAAAGTTCCAATATTCATTAGAAGTATACATAAATATATATATGTTTAAACACAATATTGTTTTAACATGAGGAAGTCATATTTCGACAAGAATAGCCTCAATATTAAACATGTATGCAACACCTGTACTTGTTCTTAAAGTACAAATAAAGCATGTATGAAAATGATATTCACTTTTATGATTATCATTTTCATATTCACTATCAATTTCAAACAATTACCATTGCGATCTTTATGTGTAAAATGATTTATTCATCGTAAATAAACTTCATTGACAAAACTTTTATCGAAATTTCTTAGTTATTTTTTAATATATAATTTGTGTTTGTTTATTTATGTAAGTTTGTGTGGGTGTATGTCTGTCTGTTATATTTTCTCTTTTAACATTACATTAATAAAATTTCTACTTTCACAATTTCTTAAAATAATAATAAATAACTTGATACCAACAGTTATGTTTTATAAGTATTTTAATTAAATTGAGACTAATAATAATTCTGTCATATATAATTTTATTTAATTACAATTGAATTAAATAAATAATATTTGCCAATGTTTCGAGTTTAACAGAAGTCCTCATCAGAGCAAACAAAAATTATTACAATGAGTATTATGCCTAAATGCACAAGTCAACACTGACAATAAAGTCAAGATGACATTTAATACACAGCGCAATAATACAAATGTAAATAAATATTAGAACAGATAATACTGAATTACTAAATATATGAAAACAAAGAAGGAGCATTCCAAATTTCAGAAAATCTTATACTTATTTTTTAATGTACATGTATCAACTTGTCTATATATACTATTTTTGTTATTATGATTAAATAGCATTTCAAATAAAAATCTTTTATTTTTATGATTTTCATGGCCCAAAATTTTTAGAGGATCAAAATCAAAACAATGACTGACCAAAATCACCTTTTTGTGTATAAAAAGTATTTTATAAGCATTTTATCACTTATTTCACGCACCTGTGAAAATTTTGCTTTTTTGTGCTTTGTCTTACCAATAGGAAAAAGCGTCTCTAAAGCAAGAGAAATACAATATTTAAAGCTGCAATTCGTGTCATTAAAAGTGGAGCGTATTACCTCTATAATCATTGACGTAGAAATCAGTCCACGATAAGTCTCGATTTCGGAACGATTGCTTCTTTAGAATGCCAGGCAAATATACTTACTATTACCCAATATTGGCTAATAGAGAGCATCATAAAGCTATTTGATTTCCAACATATACGTATCTTTACTAAAAGGTAAGGCCTAAATAGAAAAACGAATATCGTCGACTGCAAGAGGTTGATTAATATTTATTTAATCATAAGATAAAACATCCGGTGTTGAAAGTTATACAAATAAATTGAGTATTGATTAAAAATTATACATATAAGAATATTTTCTCAATGTAAATTTTAATGTTATGCAAATAGTTACAAGGTAAGTAATAAATAAACGATTGACGGATTAAAGTAAAAAAATACTAATTTGATTTAAAACGATACATTAATATATATTAATGTATCGTTTTTCATGTATAGTAATTCATATAATATACAACGGAAAATAAAATATAAAATACTAGAACGTAAGGTTGTCGCCGAGGGAAATGAATGGAATTTGTTGTGATTAACGACGAGAAGGTCTTAGAACCCAAAGCAAATAATCATTTAAAAATACTTATGTCGACTGTTTTGAATTAAATTAATAAATATTTTTATCGGTCTTACAGTCTTTATACTATAATCTATAATATATTATACTAAAATAATGACATAATAAAAAAAATAAACTATATTCTATATTAGCAGAGGACAACTTGACTGCCTTCATCATCTTAAATTTAAATTCTTCAGCATTCGACGTTTCGAATCGCCACGGTTGATCATCAAGGACTAAACTGTTAATTCAATATATTATAGTATAAAGACTGTAAGACCGAAAAAAATATTTATTAATTTAATATTGTAATAATTTATAACAGTAATACTATAAAATAATACAAGTTCATAGTACAAAAATATCTGAGAAAGGCAGAGAAAGATAGAAATGCATATCTATTATATCTTGCGACTGACTTGCGAGATTCCTAACTGAAAAAGGGCAAAGGACGCGCCGTAAAGGGCATCAGCCAATGTCTCGGCCATCAGTCGAGGACAACGTCGGGTTTGGCGAACACCGGCCGGTTCTGATGTTTTACTCGGTTCAAATATACCGTCGCTGCACACATTTCGTACAGAGGGCGTTATTGTATAAACGAAAATCAGAAATACAAAGCGCGATCGCCCCGGCATTGTATTGGACGCGTCATAGAGGAGGGTTTGTTGTTATTTTATTTTTATTTATTTATTTATTTATTTTTTTTGACATATTCTTATTCTTTCATGCACGGGCTTATACCCTTCTCCTTCATCACGTTGCATTATCGCTCCAAGCGGCGGGTCCATGCAGCCTATGAACTGCGATGATTTGTGTGTGTACGTGAGTGTGTGTGAAAAATTTGAAAATTCATATAATTTCGAGCTCTTGTATTATCTTCATTGAATGATAAACGCTCAGTTTGTCGTAAAGTGTATATAGAAGTTTGATTTTTCACGTTCGTAATTCGTCGGTCACCTTTTTCCCTACCTTAAATACAATTATAAGATGAAAAGACAATATAATACTGTAACTGAATGGATTAGTAATCGGGTCCGCATGTCCCATCAAAGTCGTTATATAAACTTGCTACATAAGAATCTCAGCGGCACGGTAATTCCAAAACATGAACTAGACAAGTATCGTTTACGAGTTTTAATGCGTACCTTGGGGACGACGACAGTTGTTTTATCCCCTTTTTCTCAGAGAATTATCCTTCAAGGAGAGGAGTCCCTTCACAGTAGCACGGCGATGAGTCCACCTGAAGTCGGTGCGCGGACATTCTGAAGAGATGTATAAAATTTATAAAAATTAACATAATATACAATGAAAATATAAAATTTGAAAATACAAAGCCAACATTTTTTAAATAACGCAATACGAACAAAAATAAAAAGAAAAATGCATCACAATGTTTAATGTTTAACAATGAATTGAATAAATCGACTAAGTATAATCGACTAAAGTGCATTAAAATTCTCTCAAAATTATATGCCTAAAGCGAAAAATCATTCAGTAAATACGCATTGACTAATGTTCTATGTCAAGGTTGAGGGATGAAAATCGGCTACAATCTGTTTTGGACTTATCAATGAATTGAAAACGTCTTGACAAATATTGCGGCAAACCAGGTTTAAGCGTGGAGGCTACTAAGATACATATAGTCTAATACACTAATATATATATATATATATATATATATATATATATATATATATATATATATATATTTATAAATCTATCTTTGGTACAAAGTAAGAGTGCGGTTCACCTGATAAGCACTTCAAATACGATGAAATTGCAAGTTCCACAAAAAATCACATGGTCGCATTCTCTCTCTCTCTTTCTCTCTCACTCTCTCTGTGCGTGCGCGCGCGCACGCGCACATCAATAATATATACAATCCCAAAACGGTCCGCAGGAATATAATCATAATAATTGTTTAAAAGTTGGCTTTGTTAAAAATCCTTAATCTTTTGCGAACTGCGCCTGAACGGGCTTAAAGTTTCGTTACGCCGCCTTCGCCGTATAACAAAGCAATGTCTAGAGCCATATCAATAACTTTGATTGACTTATAAGCTCTCAAGAAAGTCTATTAATATAATTAGTATGGCACATTTTATAATGGCCAACCATATGTATGTCGGGAGGATAATCAGCCTTGATCGTATTTACGGTATCGCTAAGACTCGGAGGAGCGTCCATTAGCCCACGATATATACGTAGACGGTATTTGAAAGGCATCAGAGAGTCAGGCGGTGCTCGTTAATAAAGATGGGGATCAAAAAAAATAAGGTCCATAAAAATATTGCCTCGAAGAACGTCGTATTGTAGCTACCCAAAAAAAAACCTGTTAAGATCGATAAGCGCAGAATGATTATGATAAGCCATCTATTGGACAAACCAATAAATTGCAATATGATGAATGTAACTACTTCGATTCCAATAATCTTGAATGTTTTCGGGAAAAAAAATCAATAGAATCTATAGGACAGCGACGGTCTTTTGAGCTTAAGTACTTGGCCGAAAAGAATCGTACGCATCCTCAATGAGAGCAGTGCGGCTATGCTGTACATATAGCTCTTACACGATAGCCTGACTTGCGCGACTTTAAGATGTATATATTCGGTAATTTGAGTGCATGCCAACGACATATAATAAGAGGCTCATTCATTGATTAATCGATTATTTTACTTCTAAGCTTAAAGACATAGGAGGTCCTTAATAGCCTCAGCTTTAGTAGTACAATTCAAAAATACACATAAAACGCGTAGAGATACACTTAACACTTAAATGCTGTGCAACAAACACAAGTTATACGTAAGTAATTTTATTAGGATATAATATGATTAGATGTGAAAAGTAAAACAATTAAAGATACGCGCGTCCTCGTTTGCATATAGCGATAGACCGTTTAAAGAAAGGATCCAAAAGAATATTGTTTTTATTAATAAAACTCTTACGAAATTAATGGAAATCAACTTTCAAGCTCAAAAAGAATTGAAAGCTAATCGGGATACATTGGAGAATTCGTATTAGAAAGTAAATAAATAATCAGAACCTCTTGAATGTGGAAAAGCATTGCAGATTACGTAGTGAGGGGAGAAGAGAATTTCAAAATTCAGAAACATTATGTGTGAAAACACTTTTAAAGGGATTCTATCTGAGATAACTAATTGGTGTGCAACGTCCTTGGTAAACCGTGTACTATAGTATTAGTCAAAAAGTATGAAAGTAGATGCAACGGTTTACCCGAGAAAATATAACTTACGTAACAAGCAAGACGAAAAATCTTTTCTGCGTAATTTTTCTTTTAACCAGTGAAGCTCGCAACCATAAAGGCTATATAATATAATCTGACTTTCTCAGACCATGTAGATATAGGGAATACCTGTATCGAGGGTCCGCAGGAGTTCGAGATTTAGACGAGAGAAAAAAAATATGAGTTAGGCAATAAGGTGTTTTTGAAACTCAAAGATTGTACAATGAAATAAATATATAATAGATAAGAGAATTGGCTCGCTTATAAAAAAGCATCACACGTGCTTTCCAGGAGAAAGTGGAATTGAGAATTATACCGAGAATTCTAACCGAAGACTTGAAGACTCTCATATATTTGATGGCCTTGAATTGGATAATGTGTCCTTGAAACACTTGGTTAAATTTATGGTAATATTAAGAGTGGACCCCCCAAAACAGAATAGCTAAGCTGAATATTTACTTTCCGAAATAATAATTGGTATTTTTGATTATTAATTTTGAAGGTACCAGGAAATTTTTATTAGAAGCAAGAACTCCAAGCATTTCTGTAAAATCTATTTCGAGCTAATATTATATGCAAATGATGTACAGCTTGTGAAGCGTTTGAAAATGTAGAGAAGGTGAAGATGGCAACGGGTAGGGAGAACAACAATATTATCATGTTCAAAAACTGTTATCATAGATAATAAGTAAAATTTTATATTATATGTGTTCAATGAGAAGAAAACCCACATTCTTACATTGTTACACTATGTTGGGAATACTATTCAAACAAAATCTTTTCAAAAGATTTCGATGTGTACGAAATATAAGAAGGACAGTTAATTAGAGAAATATGAAATCTCTATACAAGAAACTGATCTATAAAATAGTCAAGAATTATATAATATACATTCAAGGAGACAGATGTCATTAACGATAAACATTTACATTTGTATCCTAGAAATATTAAAATTTTCACATTGTAAACCTAAGAATTTGCATGAAAAAATATACGTTATTCATAAATCTATTTCGCATGATGTAGTCTTAAAAATATATAATGGATTAGACGTTATAATGTACATGCCAGGTAAGAGTTCGTGCAGATTTTTCAGAACGAACATTTTTAAACTTAATTTTGAGTAGGGATGTTGTAGATTAAAGTTCATCTAACTTATAGGTTTCACAGCATCGATGAATTTTCGTTAAATTTCACTTTAATATCCATCTGGGTTTGCGTAAAGTTCGACGTAGATGTTCAAATGGATCCATCATAGAATCCAGATCGATATGGCTAAAATTCCGTGTACATGTGTATATACGTGTATACAAGTATTTACCCTCTTATTTTTCAATAGGGTTTCAGGCTTTGACTCATTTGCCAGGAAAGGAAAATTAAGTTCAATATCGCCTTAGCGAAAATGTAAATACAGATCTATATAGGTCATCCTCATGAAGCAAAAACTTATCAGCGATTTATCAAAAATATCAGTAATATAAAGGCAGAACAGGCAGGGACCAGGGGGCGGGGGAGAGAACGTTAGATACATAGTTATACAGGGATTAGAGTAGAGTGCATGCTCATATATTTTTATTAATATAGGATACAAAATTAATTCCATAGAATAATTATAATATAAGTTTGAATAACATGTATTTGCTACATTATCGTTATGAGTACGTAGTCCAGCAGAAAATCGTCATATTATTTAAATTTTTCAAAATCTATTAAATGATCTAAATGCCTACAATCTTCATAAAACAATAATGTGCGCTGATTTATATAATACCAATAATATTAAGTAAGAATTAGTGGTACCATACTTTAATAAAAGTAAAAATTGCAATAACAATGCAACTATGCGGTTAGTCTTTGATCAATATCATATGAATAATAAAGAAAAAATTAATTTTTCTGCATTGCACGTCTAAAAATGGAAGTATATATAAAAACATATGTAATACAAGTAAACAAATAAATAAAACTTAATTAACATGGATCAGAGAATTTTATTCTAAAGAAAAAAGGTGCGTCCCTAATGCTATTTTGAATCTGCTAAAGCGACGGAAACATGGAAAATTTTTGTAAAATCTGTCCATAGGTAGATCACCGAAGATGTTCGCACATTGTATCTGTGCAAATAATACAAACCGTCACCTTCCAGGACCAGAAACTATAATACAAGATGCATTTCCGAAAGATTTTAACGCGCTGAATATGCGAACACGAAGCTCGAATTACGGATGAGTAATTCGATTTATAATGTGGAAGCCAACTTTTGCATAAAAGAAAAGGACTATTTTATTTGCGATCATCGGGTTCAGGTATGGATTGGACAGTTCGTCGATTGAAAACGGTGGTTTCTGGGAGTTGGCGGAGTTAATGATTTCTGTAGGATTATTGTAGAGTTTGAAATTATTGGATACCATTGTGTATCAATCGAAAATTTACAAAAACGCTTAAATATATTTTCAAAGATTATTTATCAAAGATTGTTTATCTTCGCAGCTTTGCACACTCGCTTTTTAGTGCGCTGCCTTCGCAGAGAGAACATAGGCCGAAAAAATCTTAAAAATTACCATTGTTTTACAGAGACCCTACGATGAAAAATTTTGAGACAATCAATCATAAAATTTCTCAGAAAAATGGTAAATTAAAAAAAAAATTTACCATTTGCGATCATATTACTATCCTAGCTATTGTCATTTATCCAAGTAATTTATGTCGTGCAAAAGTCGAAAATTTTTCCCGTTCATCCTTTCCGCAATTTTTTCCCCGCGTAAATTTCGCGTACGAACATTCGTGAATTCGTCAATTTTTCTCACAGCATCCGCTATAAACATCCTTTGTCTAGATGATAAGGAACCGTCTCGTCATTCTCTTGAAACTTCTCTTGGCTCGCATCCGGATGAAGAAACAATCCAGACAAGCTAGAGCACGGGCATAATGACGTATTATGAGAGATAGAGGTCGAAAATAAAAGTCGAAGGTATAATAACACGTATATATATAGGGCGCGGATCTTTAAAAAACGGGAGCAAGGCCGGCGATGTTCTCGGAGAAGGGGGGGGGGTCCTGTTCGGAATGCGGACGCGCGTAAAACTCCAGCCTATAATATATATATATATAATACTCCACTCGCCCACCTATATAATATACACGTAAATAAAACAAAGCAAAAAAAGATGCTTCGTTTCTCTCCGCAGCCGAATAGTGCCCGACCGAATGATGTACTATCCTCATAATAACAATAATGACGACGATGATAATGACGATGATGACGATGATGATAATGATGATGACGACAATAATAATAATAATAATAACAAGACGATCCTCGCGCGCGAGCACACTCGCGTGAATAACGCGCCGCTTTTCGAGCTCGCGCGCGCGCGCTCCAAGTGGTAGGGAACACTTTCCCTTGCGGGCGGCCCAGGGATGGCGCCTCCTCGGCGCTCGCGCGCCCGCGCGGCGCGGAGAAAGATACGAAGGAGAGGAAAGAGGGAGGGAGAGAGAGAGAGAGAGAGAGAGAGAGCGGGAGCGAGAGCGGGAGCGAGAGCGAGACAGAGAGGGAGAGAGGAAGAAAGAGACCGCGCGGCTACGGCGGCAACGGCAGCGGCAGAGGCGGCCTAATAAGTGTGTCGAGGTCTTTTCACGGACAGGCGGGCCCGCGTGTTGTCAGTCTCTCGCGGGATATCCTCGCGTCGTCGCCGCCGTCGGATTCGCCGTCGTCCCCGTCGTGGTCGCGTATACCCGAGCCCGCGCGGCACTTCCGCGTGCGCGTGCATCGCCACCTACTCGCGATCCTCTCCCTCCCCCTCGTTACCCCGGCCCCCGCCCCCGTCCCCCCGATCACTCTCGCTCTCTCTCTCTCTCTCTCTCTCGCTCTGGCTCTCTCCCACCCTTAACTTTATTTCGTCCGTCGTTCTCTCTCTCTCTCTCTCTCTCTTGCTATTCCTCTGCTCATCTCGATCTTCCATTTTCGATTTTCGATTTCGCGCGCGTATTTATAAGTACGGTCCCCAGCGCGCCTATTCCATACA
>JACCIC010000067.1:1205000-1247500 GCA_018907035.1 Sycobia sp. Sy_11 | reverse complement strand
CCGATGCCCGGGATATTGTCCTCGAAAAAAAATAATGCACCCGGCTAACTCTTCCAAACTTCCGAGAGTCCTATACCGAAACACGAAAGAAGAGCAATTGCGAATTGATACTTTTGTCTCTCTTTCTTTCTATCTCTCTCTGTCTATCTGTCTGTCTCACTCTCTCTCTCTCTCTCTCTCTCTCTCTCTCTCTCTCTCTCTCTCTCTCTCTCTCTCTCTCTCTCTCTCTCTCTCTCTCTCTCTCTGTCTATCTGTATGTCTCTCTCTCTCCCTCTGTCTGTCTGTCTGTCAGTCTCTCTCTCTCAATCTCTGTTTGTCTGTCACTCTCTCTCTCTCTCTCTCTCTCTCTCTCTCTCTGTCTCTATCTCGCTTATAAGGGATGGGTGGGGGGGGGGAGAATCACGGATTTCCGCTCCCCATCAGGATGATGTCATAGATCGATCCTCGGCAAGAAAAGATACCGCCTTACTTTGAGATGTATAGAAGGCAAAACGTAGGCCGGAGAAATCTCTCGAAATTTGCATAAAACCAGGTCAGAGAGGAGAGAGAAATATAAAATGTCTATATATACATGCAGGCATTCTCGGACTCGCGCTTCGGGTGCAATGGGCGCTTAAGCTCTACTGTGTACTGGATGCCGCGCTGCGATGCTCCCGTGTCGTTCTTTTTTTCGTTTTTTTGTTTTTACATCTATATAATGCAGAATATAAAAATATCACGATCGATGGTTCAAATTAGCTCTCTCACTCCCTTCTTCTTTTTTTATAAAGTTTGTCAAAATTATCCCTTGTTGCAATATAAATCCTAGCTGTGTCCAAACGTTGACATTCTATAGAATATATATATATATATATATATATATATATATATATATATATATAAATCCACTTTTATCGAGATAATTTGGGGTTCAGTTAATTCTATATTTACTCGATCCATTTAGCTAATAAACAGCATGCCCAGGAGAATTGTATGCTTTGCTTTTATCTGCATTTATCAGAAAATCATTTAAATCATATAAGGATACCCCAAACTGATGAAACTTTTCTCTTACATCCGAGCCTATAAATAATTTAACGAAACACACAAAAACAATGTTTTGCAAAATATCGTTGTTTCCCATACTATTTCTAATTATTTCAATTTAATAATATAATTTCAGATTTCAAATAATAATTCTAATAATAATTATCTAACTCTGATCAATTTAAGGAAATAAAAAACAAAACATCCACAAACCCGCGCGAGATACCTAAACGTTATTGAATACATTGGGTTGTCTTTGTTAAAAATCTAAAAAATTCCTTACTTTTCGACTAAATAAATAAACAGATAATCTTCTATGAATGCATATATATAAATATTCGTAAATAACGTTTATAAATTATATATATATATATATATATATATATATATATATATATATAATTTATATAATTAATATACAATATATACATATATATATATATAGATGATTGCGGAAAATTTCAACAAAATTTATACTACAATATTAAAAAATATATAATGCATTTCATTTTAACCAACAAAAAGTTATAAACTAATTGTCTTGTTTATGGTCTTTTTTTTATATAAACATCAATTTAATAAAATGGGTTGACATTTATAAATATCGATTTCTATTTTGGTAAATACTGCAAATTAAACATTAAGTAAATTGCAGGAAGAAGTTTATCAATTTAATTGCGTATTTATTAAGTGAAAATGTGAGCATAGTGTGTATATGTATATATATATATATTGAGTGAAATACCCATATGGATTGGAAAGAACGATAGCAATTTTTGTTCTTCATTTTCAATGAATGATAAGAGGTCTATTAATAGATAATATAGATATATATAAGTGGGATGAATTTGGAAGCATCTTAACAAATCCCAATTACCTGCGACTGATATAAAATTCATATTCTTACATTCTATACGTATTTGAATGTTTTTTTTTTATTCATATATTATACTTTTTCAATGCGTAAATTATCAAATAAATTTTCGACACGACAAATGATTCGTAGTATCAAATTCACCTTGTTACTTTAATATTGAACAAAGATGATAAAAAAAAAAAAACAACTACCCACATAAAGTGAAAATTTTGCACTTTCTATGCAGAACAAAAACCGTCGAACTGATCGGTCTCAATAAAAAGTGCTGCTCAACGCAGAGAAGTGCGATCAGCTCACGATAATTTAGCTAATAGATGAAATAAACAGCGAGTAGAACGCGTCCGATGGAAATTAGTCTTTAGCTTTGTCATGTTGTTACTTTTAACAACATAAACACTATTAATTTATTTATGTTAATTCTTATATCGTTAAATCGATGAAATGAAGTTTTATGGGTAAAGTATGCATTACCTGAAAGAGAAGAAAATGAATTTTTATCAAGTCCGCACTGAAAAAATGTACCAATGCAGGAAAAATTTTATTTCAATTTACCAGAGAATTTGGTGAAATATTAAAACTTTATTCACTTTATTTAACTGCGCGAATAAATTAAATTCGGCCAGTTGCAGACGATTATCCAGTTAGCAACAGTTGGCTCATTTGGTTGTTACGGTGCATAGGCATCCGGCTAAATTCGAAACGGCATTCGATTAGTTTCCGAAAATTTAGCGCAAATTTACATAACTATATTGGCCACAGACTAAGGAGAATGATATTCTTGTTTAATTCGTGGATAATTTTAATTTCATTCCAAAGTTACAAATTAAATAATACGGAATAATTATAAAATTTACTTACAAAATTATTATATAAACGTGTACACTTATAGGATTTTGTACGATTATCGATAGAGCCCCATCTTCTCTGATTGGGTCATACCCTTTCGCAAATCAATTCTTATTGAGAATATGAGAACTGAATATATACGGACTTTTTTGAAGGTAACGAAAAACGACAATTATATCATACGAATATCTAAATTATCTAACAGCAATATACCTAATCATGCATAAATATTTACCTCTTTTTAATAAATAATTGACTTTATTGAATATTTATCAAGGTCCATTTTCTATCATTATGTAAATCGAGTTATTGGATTTTACTAGGCTGCATTCGGATTTCTAAGAACTATCTTGATTTGGAAAAATACATGTTCGAAACAAAAAATTGTGCGGATAACATGATAATAAGTGTTCCTTTGGTTTATTTTAATAAATCTCTATTTATTAGAATCTAATGAGTTATTAATCTACAAGCAGAGTCTCACCTCACTGGAGAACCAATTTTCTCGAGGAGGTACAAAAAGTGAATGTAATATAATAAAAAAAACTAAAGATTCAAGCATTGTTTTTTTTTATTCAAACGCAACATATCTTTCCATTAATTTTAATGAAATTTCTTATTATTTTATTCTTATTATATTATTAAAATCTCTATTTAATCGCGATAGATACAGTTACAACAGTTCGTGCGGGTTTGGAATATTTCATGTCTTCTCGCAACTTCAAATATATATTTTTCCTAACTTCACATCATAATATTCACAATGTGTTCCAAACATACAATCCTATTGTTGTTTGAAAATTTAGCACAAAATATTTATGATGATTTTAAATATTTACATCGATGTTGGAGTAGGCGAAAAGATATTAATTGTGCTTGAATACAAAAAAAAAATTAATATATACGAACACTTAAGAATTATAGCTTAGTTATATTCAGTTTATCTATCGGTGAAAAATTTTTTTTTCAATTTCACATTTCATCATTATAATATAATGTAAGAAAAAATAATAAAAATCTAATAGCAATAGAAGAAACGTTCTAATGATTTCACGGTTATACTAGATTTAAGTATATCCATATTTATTTATATAAAAACAAAGCATAGACAGGGACATAGGATGACATTATATGTCTTGAATGACAACATAAATTCAGAATGAAAATCCAACTCATTGTACTATTAAAATTCTGTGCTCTCGAAAGGAATTTCTTTTATAATTTCAGATATATGAATAACGATGTCACTTATCAAAATAGTTTTGTGAGTGCTGAATTTGAACGATCGAAAGAGTTGTATTTCCGTCATGAAATTATTTTGGTTTCTGGACTAAAAAAGTGTAAAATATTATAATTATTCGTAGATTTTATTATTGTTTCTGTATTGATTTTTTAATAATGAATTTAATTGTGCAAATAAAAAAAATGAAGTCTTCGAGCCGACAGATGTACTATTATATTTAGTATTATACACTATTATATTTACAATAGTTATTTTAAAAAAACAGTTCCAATTTCAACTGCTATACTTTATTATCTAATTTTATTTTAAGTAAAAGAAAATGACAGATACGAACATATGCGTATGGGAGATCTTGACTATATCTATATATGAGTCATAATATGGGTACACGTGTTTTTGGTTTAGTACTTGACATATTACTGAGGTGTATTAACTTCAAACGAGCATTTTGTAACGCAATGTTATTCCATTGTCATAATGGTCATAATAATCTTAATGAAATAGTTCAACTTCTCTGTGGTTCATTGACGTCATGAAGGCGCAAAAGAGAGATTCTAATTTAGGATTACGTTCTCGGCTTCGCGAGAAAAAAAAATTATTATAACATCGCTACACGCGTAATAAAAAACAATTTGTCAAGTAAATTTTCGTTTTTCATCATAAACTACGAATTCAATATAAACTGAAAGAATAGTTGAGTTCCCCGTTCAGTATATATTATATATATATATTAAAATGTCGCTATCTAAAGCCACCATGCAAAGCGGTCAAATAAGGCGCTCTAATCAGTCTTGGTAACATATCGGACATTATAATAAATTTGCTATCGATAAATCTCACCCCTCGCCCCCAACCTCCCCGTGCGCCTCTACAGAAGTGGGTCAAGTTATTAAACACCGCAAAACCGCTGAATTTCGCGGGCACGCGCGTGTCTGCGTCCGAGCGTCAGATGCAAATCACCTGTTGAAATAAAAGAGTGAGTGAGAGAGTAACAGAGAGAGAGAAACAGAGAGAGAGAGAGAGAGGAAGAGGGAGGGACAGGGAGAGAGGGCGAAGGGGATAGAAAGAGAGAGAGAGAGAGAGAGAGAGAGAGAGAGAGAATCAGTTCTACGAAGAAGGTACTTGCGCAAACATCGCGCTCGAGGTCGAGGGCGTCAAGCGGCCCGATAATAATGATGATGCGTGAAAATGTGAAATGCGCACGGGCTCTGTTCGGGGTCCCCGATGGCGACCGTTGTATGTATTCTGCGTATATTCGTGTGTGTGTGTGTGTGTGTGTGTGTGTGTGTGTGTGTGTGTGTGTGTGTGTGTGTGTGTGTGTGTGTGTGTGTGTGTGTGTGTGTGTATACATGCACGAGAATCTGTATATAATCGACGCCGCGCGAGGATCCGCTAACAAAACCCATGCATACCGATCCCCTATATATATATATATATATATATATATATATATATATATATATATATATATATATATATCTATATTGTACGTGACTATACAGGCATATGCGAGTATGACGATATATAGCTATGGATCGAGGAACGAATCGGTGAGTGAGTGGAAGAAAGGCACACTTTCTCGTCGTCGCGCGCCACAGGGGGACTTTCACCGTCGATGAAGCCGCGAGCGCGCTCGTGACTCGCTATATGTGTATATATATATATATATATATATATATATATAGTATCCTTGACGCGCGTTTTTTGCGCCGATTTCGCCGTCGTCCGCGGCTCCCCCAGAAAAAAAGGAATCCCGTTCGCGAGCGCGTTCGGCGCATATAATCGGTATATATTATACTGTAGGCGCCCCCTCCCCCGGTCGGGGTGATTTATTACGGGTACACCGACCGATGACGCGTTTCCGTTTTGCATCCCCGTATATATCGCCGCGTCTCTGAGTGCGTCGTTTCTCGTAAAGCGCGTGCTTCGATTACTTCATAATATTTAAATATATAATATATCACAGCGCGAGTTTAATCTTGTTTGTTTTTTTTTTGTTTTTTGTTCATTGATCGTTCCGCTTATATGTATATATATATATATATATATATATATATATATATATATATATCACACCAATTCTCGCACCCGTTGACAAATTTCAGGCAGGCTTCATTGGGATTTGAATGAGACGCTGGGCGTCAATATGTAATACACGCGCGCGCGCGCGCGCGCTACACGCAGCCCATATTGCACACTGGAATTAAATTCGAGAAACAGCGAGGAATTTCAAGATTTATATATAAGCGGTTCATCGGGAATGCGTCCGGATATCATCGGATTACCTAACTCGGACGACATTACTTCTACGCCATACGGCTACGTTAATTATTTAAATCATGTACGCTTAATGTATCGTAGGTTTTTTTATATTTCTTTTCTTTCTTTTTTTTTTTTTTTTGTTTTATTCTACTTTTATAGAATCAAGTTTAAGTCGTCCCATTAGATTCAATTAACAATCTTTCGATATCAGGAAGATTCCCATGCACCTCTACCTTGCACGTAACTATCGTCACTATTGCTGTTGACAGCGATTGAGCGAGATATGCTTCTTTTCGAATAATATCCCATGCGCGTAAACGATAAATTATTACAAATTTTGGCTATATTCGTCACCTGCAGTGATGTCTGTACTGCGCAGGACCGGATTAACCGATCCCCAAGACCCTGGATTGGAGTGTAAATATGGAGCCCCAGCACATCGATGCATGCGATTTACTGTACCCTTGGCTCCTACATCTATATCTATTTCGGACAGTGCAAAATTAACGTAACTGTCGATTAGCGAATAAAAAGTAGTACGACTCAATATTCGTGCCAAAGGATATAGATTTAATATATATATATATATACACGTACATTTAATGTGTACATTTCTCGCGTGCAAATATAAGTACCACAATTTACGATCGAGCGGCGAAAAGTGCCGCACAACTCAATACTTCTAATCGGTAATAAATAAATAATCGGCGTCTTCCGCACAACATTTGGAAATTGTACTCGTCTCTCTTGCATACGCGAATTAATCGAGTGTGTTAGTTATCGGGGTTAACAATTAGTAATTGTGAAAAATTGTGTTATTCTACGTTAGACTGCTAGAAATCAGATAATTTTCATTGGGGGCAACAATTTACAATAGCTAATTTTTGCATATAATATTCGTGAAGAGAGTATACTTTTATATTTCTACTGTGACATTTGAACTTTGACGGACTCTTAATCGTACGAATAATCTAGAATTCATTAATTGTAACAATTATCTTTTAAATACTTTTATATATATTATCTATATTTAACAAGTTTTAATCCAATTTTTTTTTATACACTTTTATAACTTCTGCTTGTTCTTGCATAATTCTCAGAGAAAGTCACTATTATTTATATTCAAAAAATCGCATAAAACTGCTCATAGTAAGCCGTGCGTAACAGCGACAGATTCAAGCCCTACAATTCTATAAGCTCTTTAATGCAATCGTATGAGCAAGCCTTCGTGCGTGCCTGAATATTTTTGAACATATATCCGGTATTCTTCGCAAACGAGAGAAACTCTGGAGTTGTCGCTGCTCGCTATGCGTTAGACCAGCAAAAAAAAAAACAAAAAAAAATAAAAAATAAAAAACAAAACCGCAGTACACCTGCGTTTACATACATGCATACATACACTCGATGGGCTCTCTCGATTCTTTTCTCTTTCTTTTACGTCGCGTCGGCCAGGGACTGGTGAGGGTATGAGGGGGGAGGGCGAGAGGACTCGCAATATGCCGATATATAACACGGAGAAGATTGCAATGATGGAAAACCCACGGCGGTGACGACAACGAAGAAATGCAGCCGCCGCGCGCGCACCTGACCGGCATAATGAATTAGCCGCATAAGATTACATAAGAAAGTGGCGCAAGACGCTGCCAATATATATATATATATATATATATATATATATATATATATATATATATATATATATAACTATCCCTGAAGCCGACAGCTTTTTGGTCGTATACCACCGGGAATTTCCAGAATCTCTCCATCCAGGGTCCGCGCGCGCTTGCGTGTATGTAGCTATACATACGGAAGATCGTGTAATCTCCTTCGGCCTTTTTCTCTTTATCTCTCGCGGCTCTTTAGTAGATGGCTTTAATGCAACATTATATTAGTTATATATATATATATAGAGAGAGAGAGAGAGAGAAAAGAAAGTTAACTGCCGTGCGGATTTTTGAAGCGTTGATTATATATAGAGTTAGTCTTAGAGCGGGAGCTTAGATCCAGACCCGATGCTGATAAATTTTCCATACGATTTAGTGATTTAAAACCGATTGCATGATTGCATATACCTTCTGTAGATAGCTTCTCACCAGGAGTGTTCGAACAAAAATTAGAAAAATAATCGATACGAGGCTGAAGTTAATGACGCGATCCAGTGGCGACTGAGCACAAAACAGTGAAAGTCATACAAATTTAAAAACTTCATAGTTCTTCAACTATTTGAAATAATAATGAAAATTGTTCTTGCATTGAGTAAATATTTTCTTGATTTAAATGCTTCTTCTATCGATACGATAACGACGAAAGCTTTTTATTGTATTAATTCTTTTGCCAATATAAGTAAAATTAATTTATTGTAAAATGTTGAATTTTCATAGCAGAAAAAGCAATAAATATTAATATAAACTTAATAAAATTACTTCTTGAATTTATTTTAATTAAATCATACGTTTATATAACTTTATTAATTAAAATAGATTTTTAGAAGCTTTCTATATATCCCTCCCCCTTCAGCTGAGTGGTAAAATTTGCCCCGGGCCTAGCAATATGTAAGCTCGGCACTGTTCATGAAAGAATTAAATGTCATAGAGCTTGGCTTGGAAATTTAGGAACTCGTTTAGAAGAAAGCATCTATACTATATATAACAGATTGAAGATTAATTTTCGCTGAGGTCTAGTATAAGTTATCGAAATGTGTACAATATTGTATGCTAGCATTATAAATTTTCTGTAAGAAAAGAAATTTAGTAAAATAAAAACCGTGATACATTATATAGAAATTAGTCTCTTACATAAATTTGTCATTAAATTAAATTGAAATTGTGTATTTAAATTTATTGTCAAAATTAAGTTATTTGACATATTTAACATTTGAAGTATAAGATATAATAATTGAATTTCGTTCAAGTAAAATATGATTTTACATTATGAGTAATCAAATATTTACAGAAATAATAATAAAAAATCAACTTCTTATATCTGGGTTGACATGATTGCGCGTGAAATTCTATTTCACGAAGTTTATCTTTCTTAATTTTTTTTTCTTTTTTTTTTTTTTTTTTATTTTTTGAGGTCAAGGAAAGGCTCATAAAAATGACTTACTTACGTCGCTCGTATGGCATCCGGGCGTTTGTGTGCGGGTGGATATTCGTGACAGGTGTTGAGTAGGTGCCGCAAACATTTTACTACATTAATCAAAGTAAAAAGTTTGTTAACCCCAATTGCTAATTATTAATTATATTAATATGTTTGATAAAATTTTCATTATGTCCATAATGTTTACATTTTTATTATAGTCATAATATATAAAAGTATTATTTATGGACTGCTTTATATGAAATACTCAAAGATATTAATACAGTAAAAGTGTGTTAAAGGAACGAAAAAACTATTGCAAATTATTGTCAATATTTAGTTTGTTATCAAAAATAAATTTATTCGATCCTCCTTTAATGGAAATCAGACAGAATAGAATTATTTAATAAACATAAACTAACAAACTACAAATTACAATAACAATCTATTACAAAATAGTTTAAATAAATTGTTTGTTTTATCAATAAGTATACCATTGACGATTTCTGAATTGAAAAACTTTAGCAGTTAATAAAATACACAAGGTACAATCGTGATGAATCATTTAAGAAGCAGTGGTTTGCTATAGACTATTCAAAGAGTGAAAGTGGATTTTATCTCAAAAATTTATATACCACTGAAATTAAAGATCCAGAAATTTCTTTCCTTATTTTCGTTTAGCTAATTAAACAGTGGATCCAGATTAAGATCCTGTAATTCCCGAGGAATCTGATTTACACTTATATATATATATATGTATATATATATATATATATATATATATATATATATATATACTATATATATATACATATATACTTAAATATATACTATATATATATATATATATATATATATATATATATATATATATATATACAAAATATACATATACGGACAGATACAAGCGTGTATATCGGCTTTGAAATTGATCTTCATACAATGAAGAATTATTGTGTTGCCGGCGTAATTACAAATTAATAGATTTCTAATCATTAATCGGCCGCGTTTTTACTGCTAAAATTACATGCTTGTTCTCAACCTTGAAAATTATCTACACTTAAATCACTTTCTCTTAGGGTTTTACATACGAGATTATCATCTGTACGAAAAAAAAAACGACTTTTCTCCTCGTAATCAAATCCAATTAATTTTACATTTTCTAATAAAGCCAAACCGGCGAGTCCTTTTAATTATCGATTTTCCTAACCTCTTTAAAAAGGCCAATATTAAAATTGTTACGTGAAATTCCAGGAGTGTATTTAATATGGAATCTAATCGTCGGGAGTCTAGCCTACACCGATGAACTTCTACATATACGCAGCCAACGTAAGCATAAAACTATATAATTTAATTTTAATTGCATATTCATATAAGCTTTGTAGGTTCATAAAATCCAAGATTGTGCTCAATAATTTCTTCAGGTTCAAATGCTACTGTAGCTTCAAAATGAATAAAAATATTAATAGATACGTATATGATGTAGCACTGTCCTGTAAACTTTTCTCTACATTTTTATTACTTATCTTTACTTAGAAAGATTTTTAATTGTATATAACAAAAAAAAATGTATAAAAACACATGTGCTTATTTATTTTTAAATTTTGCAAGTCTGTGCTCAAATAAATTGTAAGTAATGAATATAAACAATCTTATAATAACATAAAAGGATTCAGAAAGGTTTTTTAAATAATAGTAAGAAAGGTAAACAATACTTTCAAAAAAATTTCAAAACGGGTTTCTAAAAGGATCTTGTGTCTACTTTTTTAAAATAAAAAGGTCTCCAAACTATTACTAGAAAAGTTTTTGAAGAAAAAAACGAGCATATACTTTAAAAGTAGATTTTTAAAAGATTTTCAATTCATAAATCTTTCGGGAATATTTCTAGAAGAATTCTTGTAAATTTTCCGAAATCTTGCATGAATTCTTTTAAAAATCTGTCCAGGAATATTTCTGAAAGGATTTATTATATGGAAAAGAAATCTCAACGCCTTGTATATGGGGAGCAGACTTTAAGCTCTCCCATAGTATCGACGAATTCACGAAGATACAGAATAACAATAATAACAATAATAAGCACATATAAGGATTAAAATGAATAAATTATACTTCCATCGACTACTGTAAATCAAACTAATAAATATTTTTATCGATCTTACAGCCTTTATAAAATCCTTTTCGAATCCTTGCAAAATCTTTACCTGCAACGTTTATTTTAGTATTTCCGTTGACTTACGTCAATTGGTTCTTATACCATTCTTAGAATTCTTTCACAAATAATATGTTTATTGCTTTTCATGGAATCCTTTTAGAGAAATTTCAGAAGGACTTCTGATGAGGTGTCGGGTCGATTAAAAAAAATCCTTTAACAAATCCTTTTCGAATACATGTGTACGCTCCCTTTCTCTTGATTATTTCTATATGCTTAGTTGAAATATTGCAGAGCCCTTTTTCATAGTATTTCTACTAAACATTTGTATTTACTTTCAAGGACCAAATATCACGAGAAATCCTTTCAGAATATTTACTGAAACTTTATACCTGTGCCGTTTTCTTTAATGTTTTTTGTATCCTTACATCTATCCATACGGACTGTTGCGGATCTTTGCACAAAAATAAAAATTAAAAATCTATATATAATATATACTGATATTTATATTGCTTTTTCTTGATAAGTATGGTTCTAAAAATTTTTGAGTAAGATTGTTTTTATTCATTTCTTGTAAACTGATTCTGATAAAGAATTGCACAACTCATAAGTATCGATGTATTATTATTTTTATTCTTCTAAAAGTTAAGCAGGTAAATTATCATGTTGTTTACAGATTACAGATAAACAATATTATTTATTGATATTCTGTTGTTATTAATATTTAAATTCATCTTGGACTTGAGAAGGTTGACAAAAAAGGGGTCTCATTTAATGTTACAATAGTACAAACTTCTTCATTAAATTTTTAGATAAAGTCGATATTCGTAATAAATTAAATAATTTTTACAAGCCTTAAATCATCGTGTATGTTGATGCGTATGTAGCCGTGGCATCGGGCCTCGGCGGTGGCTTCGGCTACGTGCCCTCGCCGTTGATGCCCCCTAGGGGCCATCTGCCGCTGCCGATGTCGTACATGTCGCCGCCGCTGCGCCGCTGGTCCGATTCCGAGCACCACCTGCAGCAGACCGCGGCCGGCATCCGCGGTCCCGGACTCGGGCCGTATCCGCGGCCGCGACCTCACCTACAGCTGATCAGGGTGCAGGAGGTGCCGAGCCATCATCATCATCATCATCATCAGATCGACAGGATCGATCCGCTCAGGACCATCACCGAGACCCTGGGCGCGCTCAACACCGTGGGCAGCTACATCGTTAACATGACGCGCGGCGTCGACTCGTCGGATCCGCCCAAGGAGCTGCCCTCGGCCTTGTACACGATATCCAAGAACATACTGGGAAGAAACGTCACGGACAGCATCGCGCCGCTGGTCCGGGGAGTGACGCTGCCTTTGAGGTATTGAAATATGTATATATATATATATATATATATATATATATATATATAGTGTGTGCGTGCACGTATGTGTGCGCATGTTTAAAACTTCGAAAGATCTTGCTTTTAAGATGTTTGTCGAGAATTTCTGAAAAGGATACACTGATAGGAATCTTAGCGTGTTTAAAGTCGTACATGTTACTCCAGTCGTGCTCAATGAGTTTTTAGGAGAAAGGCGTCTACTGATAAGGAAACTTGTCAGTTGACGAGCATTTCGCTACTACTATAGCACATTATATACATGAACAATGACATATGTAAAGATTCGGTTAGAAATTGTACATTAATAATTTGAGAATGTCGTATTCTGAACAATGGGCCCTGCTCGAACATCCATGAGATTCCAACGTTCCTGATCGCGGAGATTATGAAAATATTTTATCATGGTTAGTTAGTGGGTGCCGTTTTTTTTTTGGCTGTGTTAAAGATTTTCTTCCTTTAAACTATCATTGTCACTCATAAGACCTGAGCTGGTAAAATCATTCCAAAAATGTATCCTGCTATCAAAACAATGGTCCTTATCTTAGTCCAGTTTCTTGTTACTCTACTTTTTGAATTAATCTTGCACAACTATTCGCTAGATTTTAATCATTTTTGTATAAATATATTGCTTTTAACTTAGATTATAATGTATTAGTTGTTTGTAAATGAATATGAATAGTAGTTTATTTAGAATAATGAAAAGAAAACTGCAAAGTATTTTAGTAACTCACATTTATTTGTAAATATCCAAATTTCAATCATTATAACTTCTAAATTAATAAATATTTTTATCGGTCTTATAGTCCTTATAACAATATATTAGCTAAAATAATGATAAAAAAATTATAACTTTTATTGGGATATGTACAATTCTCTAATATTTTATCAGTCTTCTGCATTACATTATATAATTAATAAATATGCCAAATTTAAAAATTGAATTACAATCGATTTTGGCACATACTCCCTTAAGCAATAATGTAGACTAAGTCTTCGGGAGTTTTAATGTCAAAAAACATGTTTGTTTGTAAATGAATTGAGATGAATACTATTAGAGCACTTTCATGCCTAGCTTAGAAAAAGGTTGAGATTAAATGATTAATTAAACAAAGATGTACATTTTTAATGTCCAGTTATTGACTAGAAACTGGAAAAAAAAATTAGTAAATAACTTGTCAGGAATCTTTCTGGTCAATTAGAGACTTTTTATTAAGCTTTTTAATTTAAGTATACAGTGAAACATCAATTCATCAAAGATTTTTAATTAGCAAATATTAAAAGATAAAAAACATCGTTTCATTTATGTAGAAAACTTGACCAAAAGTAATTTTCACAAATCAGTAGTCATTTAAGCATCAAACTGGTTTATTCTTCATCCAAAAATGTTCTAGATTTCTACCAAGGCTGTGGATCACCGATGCCCTATTATATTTGTGTATTTTTGGATTAATTTAGGTCGTTTATAAGGATCAAAAAGGAATTTGAAAACATCTCAGAATTCTGATATAGAGTTTGTGGGAGAAAAATGAAATTGTAGACACATACCAAATTTATTAAGATTCAAGACTTGAAAATATTTAGGAAAAGCTGGTAAATGTAGTTTATGTAAAAGTATAGTACATATGATATTAGAAGATTATTTTCAATAATAATCAATTGAAGAAGTATCAGAATGTTTGAATTTTTCGTAAGATTTCAAGTTTGTGTGTGTGCGTGCGTGTGCGTGCGTGTGCGTGCGTGTGCGTGTGCGTGTGCATGTGCATGTGCGATTTCAAATTTATTTTACATACCTTAAAGGATTGTAAATATTTCAGGGATATCAAATTATTTCAGTCGACCGCAATTGATTACAAAAACTTTCAGATTTTTTCTCTCATCATTTAGTTTTTCAAAATGTTCGCACTACTTTTCAATAAATCCATGCGTGCTTTGAAATAATTCCATGTAATGATTTATTACCAATGGCCCAATGGTAACTCAAAGTAAATAACCCTTCGTATATTGCACTTGCTTTATTGTTTCAATACATTGATATGGTAAAATTTTTTATTCATTTTCGTGAATAATCATCAATTCAATTATATCTGGTTTATTTGTCAAAATTATATATACCATAAATATTTCCTATAAATATTGAATAACCCTTGCTCTGTATTTGAATGAATTCCCCTGTTCATAAATCATATATATATAAATTTTTTTTGCTCTCGAAGGCCCGCCCACCTGATCCCGGTCCCCCCGGTGTCCCCGTCAACCCTCGCGACCCTCCAAACGACGACGACGACGACGACGACGACAACCACGACGACCACGACGACGTCGGCCCCCACCACCCTGTCGACGTCCACCCCCGCGGAGCCGGATTTCCTCGACCAGCACGCTCATCAGAGCGCCTCGGCCACCGGTCAGCGTCTCGAGGCGGTGGCCCAGGCCGACTCCGCGGCCCACCCGCCCGCGGGAGCCGCGTCGGACGACTCCGATCCCGAGGTCGCCGACCGCGACCCCAAGACCGGGGCCGAGCTGCCGCCGAGCTGCACCACCGCCGAGGGAGGCAGCGGCAAGTGCCAGGACCTGAGCAGCTGTCCCCAGCTGCTGCTCGACCTCACCAAGCTCAGGCAGTCGATCTGCTTCAAGAGCCTCTTCGTGCCCGGCGTCTGCTGTCCGGCCGAGAAGGCCGCGGTCACGGCCAGCGCGCCGTCGAGCGTAACGAGGTTAGTTGTATAGACACGTGCCATTATAAACGAGTATGAAAGTGTTACCAAGGCTTTCTGTAAGGGATTTCGGAAAAGGATGCAGGAAGCATTCGATTAATACTGTATATTACAAAAAAATACGCGTGCGTATGCGTCTGTTACCTATACCAGAATGAATCCCGGCAATATGCACGGAAATCTTTCGCCGCCAGCTATATTCCGAAAGGCCACAAGAATGCGGCCTTTAACGAGGAAACTTGAAAGGATTCCGCGAGGGAAAAATTCGACGGGACCTTTTGTAAAAATCTTACGAGTTTCCTTTTGAGCGCAGGATTCTCGTGGCGTTATAAAATATTTGCCGGCAGAATAGTAACGAAAGAATATTTACGTATGCAGATACAATCTTGTATAAATAAGAATGTAATAAGGTTTATATACGGATCGCGCTACTTTTTGCTACTTTCTGGAGCAGACATAGTTATGTCCTTTTGTTCTCTCTTATGCTAGAAAATTTGCTTATATTATGTCAGAATCTTGTCAATAAAAGATTTCTGGAAGAACTTGAAAGGATTTTGGAAGTATAAAATTTATCGGATCTTTTCTAAATTTATTCGTGATGTTCTTCTATCGGAGAGAATTCTATTTCTTATAAGAAAAAAAAAACCCGACTTACATGAGTTTTGAAAGTCATTTAGAAAAGAATATTAAACGAATGCTGAAATTCTTTCAAAATCTTTTTGACCAAAGCTTTCTAAGAGAATACAAGAATCCTTTTGCAGAGGAAACTTGAAAAGATGCCGCAAGGAAAAACTAAACAAATCATTTATGAAAAGACTTTCAAATTTTCTTTTCAAAAGTATTCTGTTATCATTTAGAAAGCTTTTGTGTCCATAGTATTTTGAAATAATGAGAGAAGATTTTCGGAACTCTTTCATTATTTACAAATAATTCTTGTATTTCCCACAATCTTTTCAGCATCCCTTCAAGGTCCTTACACGAATACTTTCATGATATTAGTTCTATCCCTTACATTTTATTCTAAAAATACAAGGCACGTAGATATATTACTCGGAATATTGTATTAACAATCTATTAATAAATATACGAAACGATCGATATTATAGAATATATTATACAGTAAAGTTACAAATTCAACGCACTAACAGCATGCATTTATGTTTATATTTATCAAGTGTGACTCCTAGACCAACGGCCAAACCAACGCCTCGGCCGATTCCGCTTTACACGGTACCATTGACCACCACCACCAGACGCCCGACACCCATTGACGGTCAAAATGATCTTTTCAATAATGGAACCAGCGTAATCGAATCTATAGATAACAACTTTATTCAAGACGACGACGGTAATTGCCGAACTATATATACATATAATGCTTGCGTGCGCGCGCGCGTGTGTGTATACTTGAGTTCTGAATTACTTTGCTAGAAAAATTTTAAAGTGACTAGAGCGAGTTTCGCCTATATGTTCAATTGTTTTGATATTATATAACCGAGTAAATTTACTTCATTTAAAGTAGTTTAAAAAGATTATACAGTCTTTAATATCTAACTCAATATAAAACAATATTAAATGCATATTAGAATATGATTTTTTCTTCTTTTCACATTATTGTTTTTCTCAATGAATATCTATAGTTTTAAAAAAAAAATAAAAATTTGATTTCATCGAGGGGGAAGGAGGCTACTTAATACGTCACTACACGCAGCACGAGCTGCCCAACTTAATATAAGAAAAAGTAGTAAACAAACTTTCTTCGTTCGGTAACATGAATAAGCGTTAACAGAAAAAAAAAACAGAAAAACTAATGCCAAATTTATACCATTCACCGTGGCTTTTGCGGTGTATTATGTATATATATATATATATATATATATATATATATATATATATATATATATATATATATATAGATACACGGAAAAGCCGAAAAGTGAAATTTTCATTTGCATAATTATACACATGTCTCAACGTATACGTACACACACGCATATATATATATATATATATATATATATATATATATATATATAATACCCATTAGAGTGCGGAGTGAGAAACGCCGGGAAGTATCGCGTGGTCGGCGGCGAGGAGGCGCTCCCGGGTCGCTGGCCCTGGATGGCGGCTATCTTCCTCAGCGGATCTAAGCGCACGGAATTCTGGTGTGGCGGCTCGCTGATCAGCAATCGTCACATCCTAACGGCCGCCCACTGCACCAGGGATCAGAGGCAACGACCGTAAGTCGATTGATTAAGAAAAAATTTTATAAAATACATACATACATATATATATATATATATATATATATATATATATATATATATATATATATATATTATTCTTGTTGATGCGCTCAACTTTCACGTTTTCGAAACTGTATACTGATTTATAGACTATTTTCTTGATTGCGTATAAAAATAGTAATATCAAATTCTAGAATTTATTATTATATATGTTTTCAAAAGTATATGATATATAATTTAATCGATCTCTGATGAATCTATTTAATGTTTGTTGAGAAAAAAATATTAATAATAACTTATGTCCTAAATCCATCCATTGATGTGGTCAATATGATAAAATAAGAAAAAAAGTTTTTGTTGTTTTCATTATTTAATATTTGATATATAGCCTTAAATATATTTATTTTACACAGGTTAATCTTTACATAAAAAAAGGATAGATCTTTACTGTGTACATTATATAATACTTTAAATGGTTGGGGTTTGATTTTTTTTCTGAAGCTATAAAGAAAAATTTAAATACAATCAATAGACTTTTTATAAATTTGTGTATTTTCGGAGCTTAAATTTCTAAATAATATATTATAAAAATGAATTATTTTCAGTATATGCTTTATATTCGTTTTAATTTATACAAAAATTGTCGTTCAATAGACAAATAATAAATATCAATTTTTATTTATACTCAATTAAAACGAAATTTAATTAAAATTTTATTATTTAATAAAACACGCGTAAAACTCTTTTCACAAAATCCTGCTCATCTGAAACACGTTAATTCACTGGTCTATCTATTAGAAAAAATATAATCTAATATATTGATATTTACGAATTAATATAGGCACTTCTACACTCTTAAGAATATAGGAAATCAACGACCAGTGACGCAAATGTCATACGTACTGTATATAAATATGTACACGCGCGCGCGTGCGCGCGCTTTCTACATATTTACAGCAGCATAAATCATCTGACCGTCGCGAACTTTCAACTATATAATAATAATCATAATGATAATAATGATAATAATAATAATAACAACAACAAGAACAACAGTACCAATAACTCGTTTCGCGTGGCAATGATAAAAAAGTTATACAAAAAAAAGAAAGAATTAAAAAAATGCTTTTTCTCCTCGTCCCGTCGCAGATTCCTCGCCCGTCAGTTCACGGTCCGCCTGGGCGACATCGACCTCGAGCGCGACGACGAGCCCTCCTCGCCCGAGACCTACGCGGTCAAGGACGTACACGCCCATCCGAAATTCTCGCGGGTCGGCTTCTACAACGACATCGCGGTCCTCGAGCTTGACCGGCCGGTGCGCAGGAGCCCCTACGTGATACCGATCTGCATGCCCCAGGCGAAGCACAAGGGCGAGGCGTTCGCCGGCGCGAGGCCGACGGTGGTGGGCTGGGGTACCACGTATTACGGTGAGTATTGTTGTTATTATCATTGTTGTTGCTGTATGCAGGATGAATCGTTGCTTTGCATCCCCTTATTTGTTTTCTTCTTCTTTTTTTTTCTTACTCGGCGTTTACTTTTTTTGCCGCTGTAAAGCGAAATAAAACGAATTTCTAATCAATGAAATATGGGTTTTGAATATACATGTCCGTTCTAGTAGGATATTTGATTGAATTGAGGATATAATTTTTCGTCTACAAAGTGTGATGAAAAATGTGATCCAATGAGTACCTTTTTCCCGTAATCCGCTTTTTGCACAGAAATGATAAAAAAGTTGATATGTTTATTGTTAAATATTACAAATTTTTAGAGTTAGAAAGCACACAGCCATTAAATTTAAAAATAAAAATAGACTTACCGTTTAAATATATTAATACATGTAAACATATTACACATTAGATATTTATTTTTTTTTTTTTAAAGAATAATTATAGACATTATTACCTATAATTTACAAAACCTAAGACTTCTTTAAATACACGTCACTATCACAGCTGAAAGACAAATGCCACAACTTCAACGGAGTCTAAAAGCTGACTGAAAGGATTTCAAAGATAGAAGTTGCTGATAAAGTATTCAGTGAATAGATTCTAAAATGTTCACGCGCCTATCTCTTTCTTATACTGGAAAGGATTCTACTATTTTTTTTAGAATCCTCTCACGAAGACCTTTCTGAACCGATACAACAAGAATCCTTGTAAAAAAGAAACTTCAGAGTGTTCTTCAAGGGAAAAATCGGCTTCCAGCGAAGAGGTTCTGAAACAATACTAAAATTCTTACCGAATCTGATATCTAATAATTCTATAAACAAAAGATCGACGTATCTTATTAAAATCCTTTCATGTTTTCTTTTGAAAAGGTTTCTTGTATTTGTATAAGGATTCTGAATACCTACAAATCTTTCGGAAATAATTATTGTTTCTTTTTGGTAAATCATTTCAGAAAAATTTCTGGAATATCCTTGTAAGGACTTACCAATGACCAAAAGTTCATTCAAATACTTTTTCATGATTCTTTCATGGGTTCTTCCATGCCATTCTTTCCAGAACTCTTCTTGGAATTCTGTCAGAAACAATTCTTGTTACCTTTCTATGAACCCTTTTGGAAGGATTTTTAAAAGCAACCTTGTACAAACTTGGCTGATATATGCTTGCCAAACGATTTTTCGCAAATCTTTCAACATCCCTTCACATACTATTATTATTCATATTATTCAGAAAATTTTTCGTCAATTCTTTTATACTCAACATGAACCTCAATTCGAGGATGTTGTGTTTAAATACATTAGCTCCGGTATGGACAGAGGCGATTTAATTATTAAACAGATAGAAAAAATAATAAAAATGTAAATATCTACAAATAATTCACTTGGTCCAACAGTATTCGATATAATATAATGAAATCTTACTGCACTATAAGCGAATTAGAAGTTTCCTCGTGAAATTCTTCACTATGGCTCCAGTGAGCGGCGAATGTATTTCAAAAGTCCTTAGATCCTTTTATTATAAATTATGGATAATAATGTCATAGGTAATTATAGATAATAATACTCAAAGAAATTAAGTTTATCAGTGAATTGGATCAAAATTTTTAATTTAATGATGGTTTGCGTGTGCGCTCCCTTACTGAGCTATCGAATGTCTTTTATATCGATTTAGTAAAAAGTGCTCTAATTGAAAGAATAATTAGTTGTTTAAATTTAAAATTTAAATTCATCTTGCCCTTTTATGCCATGTTTTATATGCATATATTTTATATTTTGAATATGAAACTTTTAAAACATTCTGATTTTCAGGCTATTTTGCAAATGTTCTCGAAGCTTTACAGCGATGTAGAGTGGATAAAAAATAAAGAGCATATGGTTAACTAAAATTCTCATCAATTTAATGTTAATTATAAATTAGAATAAAAAAAATCCTACTTTTTACTCGATCGCTAAAAATTGACATTGACAGCTCCGTAAATAAATAAATATAAAAAAAATACGGCCAGGTATAAAATTTTATAGAAATGCTATATATAGAAATCGAGTATTTACAATATAACGGTATAATAATAAATTTCCCACACGTGCACGCACGCAAACACAAACAGGTGGAAAGGAGAGCACGATCCAGCGACAGGCGGTACTGCCGGTTTGGCGCAACGACGACTGCAATCGGGCCTACTTCCAGCCCATCACGGGCAACTTCCTCTGCGCCGGCTACACCCAGGGCGGCAAGGACGCCTGCCAGGGCGACTCGGGCGGTCCCCTCATGCTGCGCAACGAGAACCGCTGGATGCAGATCGGCATCGTCTCCTTCGGCAACAAGTGCGGCGAGCCCGGCTACCCGGGCGTCTACACCCGCGTCTCCGAGTACCTCGACTGGATCAAGAGCAATTTGCGATGATATTGCGCACGGCGCAAGGGCTATTACGTTACGATGCGGCGGAACGCGAATACTTCGTATTATAATACGAACGAATGAGCGGGCTCTCTAGCGGCGAATATAATTCGCGGAAGACAGGAGGAGAATTAAACGGAACGTTATTGTTGCGGTCGCGGCTGGCGCACTGATGCGATACTAATACTCTGTAGACTGAATGTTGACGGTTTTCTAAGGCATTGGCAGAATCGGGGTTGCTTTTATTATTATTTTTTTTTAATTATTTTTTATTTAAATTTTTTAAAATGTATGTATATATTTATATATAACTTATATAGAATTTTTAGGCCTTACCAATGCCAGAGCCAGAATCACGAGAAGTCGTTAAACCAATAATTATGAAAAAAAAAATTATTTTTGAACTTTTTATGATGATAACATAAGAAAATGTATATATAGAATTTATTAAAGCTATGTATTGATATTCGATGAGCAAATTGCTTCACATAATGGAAATGTTTTTAGTCTTTTCATATATTTAAAATAAAACTGCGTTATTTAACAATTCATAAATAGTTACTTTATTAATACTTAATTGTTTAATGTCCTGTATAAGTACTATATTTTAAAAAATACAGTATAAAAAAATCTTTGGAATGGCAAATTACAACACATCCTTGTAGACTAGATTTTATAGGAATTTTCAAAATAAAGGAAATTTATTTCCTTAGAATCTTTCTTGCTCTTCCTTCTCGAACTCGTGAAGATATTTTTGTACAAGAGTTCTTAAGTGTTCCGGAAGCTCTGCATTCATTTCTTTCTCAAAATCAATATAATTAAATTCTGCATCATTCGTTACATACTTAGGACTTTTATATCCAGCAGATATATTACATCTAGTGTCAGCCGAATCAGCAGAACTTTCGGGACAATTGCTTTCAGTTTTTTCACTAACACTAGCTGCAGAATCAATATTTTCTGTATTTGGTTCTATTTGACTTTCTTCAGTCTGTTTGGCTTTGATATTTTGTTCGACGCGAGGTTCCTCTACTTGTAAATCAGATCCTTTACTTTCAGATCTTTCTTCTGATAAATCAGAAATCATACTAATAGAATCACCTACAAATTATAAATTTTTTTTATAAAAATATCAATTAAAAAATTAAAAAGTTATATTTAATATAAATTTTTTATTTATTTACATTTTATATCAACATCTGCACTTGTATACCCTTCTAATAATCTTGATGTTGGAGATTGTACTATTTTATCCAATTCACACATTCTAGTTGCAAGCATTCTATGGATCAAAAAAATAATTTTAATTTAAATTTTAATCATTAGAAGTTTTTTTATTTATTACATTGTTGAACTTAAAATTTACATAAAGAATTTAATGATAGTAGTTTTAAAATGTATAAGAAAATAATCGTCCAACTGCCATTATTATATAAAAAATAGAAAACAAAGTAGAACTCGGACATTGAAAAAGCTATTATATTGCATGTTTCACCCTAAGCTTGTAAATTACTATTGAAACCTCAGGTTATCGTACTTACTTATTTACTTTCTTTTGATGAGCCAAAGCTGTATTTTTATCATTTAAAGATTCTAAAAGGGCAGTACAGATGCTATGCAATTCAGTGAGTGCTGCAGCTGATTTTTGAGGTGGAATATTTGGTCCTTGTTGTAATAATTGTTCCACTTGCTTAAGATTCATAATAGAGCCAACAGCTGATTTTCCTCCTAATTTTATAGTTCCTTTTTGCCTTTTAGAGTCAAGCATACTCTAAAAAATGTATAAATTAATAAGAGAAAATGTATAAAGGTATTATGGACATAAAAATTTTAAAAATTTTATACTTTATATTTTTGAACGGATTGTTGAGTTAACTTTTTTTCTTCTAATAGTTGTTGAAGTCTTTCTTGTAAATATCTATATCCCATTATAAGTATATAAGAAGTATTAATATTATATCTAAAGAAGAAAGAACATTTTTGAATAATTTGTTACCTGTTTTCATTGACGAGTGCATCTACATCAACAGGTTTTGATGCACTAAGTGCTTTTGAAAGTTCGTAGTTTAACCTATGTGCTTTACATTTAAAAGCATCCCTTTCCATCTCTAATTCTTGCTTTTCATCAATGACAGACTGTAAATCTAATTTTACTTGTACACACTTAACATTTAATTTTTCCAATTGCTCTAATAACTCTTCTCTTTGCCCAATAGTAGAGGTAACGTCAATAACTGAATTACTATTATCAGTTTTTTTGGATCTTAGTGCTTTAATATCTGCTTGAGTTTCCTTTAACTGATGTCTCATTGTATCAACTTGTAATCGAAGGCACTTATTCTCTTCTTTAGCTTCTATCAATAAATCGATTAATTGTTTATCTTCCTCTAAATTATTAATCTTAGTACTTTTCTGGCCTTCTTTCTGAGTCAAAGGTAATCTATATCCATTCGATACATTCGTTATTTTGTTAACGCTTGCCTGTTTCCTTCTATTCAGATCTTCTTGCAGTTGTTCTGCCATTAATTTAAAACGATCTCGCTGCATTCTGCACTGATCCAACTCTTGACTTAACATCATTAGAGCTTGTGTTTTTATTTGTATTTTCTTTCTTAAAATAAAGTCCTGCTGTAAGATAAAAAAATAAAAAATATGTAATTAAAATAAAAGTACAACATTCATTATAAAAATATACAAATATAACATAATAATTACCTCAGATTCGGAATTTTGCTTAGAATCTTCACTCTTGTGAAGAGGTGAGTTCTTCCTTCTATCCAGAACTCCGTTCATGATTGCTGTTTTCCTGCCTTTACGTTTTAGAAAGAAGCCACAACTAAAGGTTATTTAATTATACAAAAGCTAGCAGGACGTAAACGGTTAGATTTAACTGAACGTAGCATATATGTAATTTTAACGTCCTGTTTTTAGCCACGATATGCACAAGTCCTTATCATTTTCCCCAGTGCAGCTCCTATTTTCCTTGCGGTCATGTCGACACGCATTGTCGTTTATACACTAATTAGAAAAATTGTACAGCAACAATGATGCCCTAATGTCAAACTTCTGCATTAATTAAATCTAGCATTAACGAAGGAATTTTCTGTAGATGCATATCTATTACAACTTACATTCACATTTTGATGCGACTCGTGATCTTTTATTGTGTACACAAATTGGGGTGTGCGAGAGCAGGTGTGGGACATGTCGAGAGCGCAGCTGATGATGGTGGTTAAAGGTCCTGCGCTCTTGGCGCCTGAGCTACGCGCATGCGCGTGCGCGTCTCCACTGTATGAATAGTATATGACACATGTACGCCCCTATACGTGTGTATATATGTATATACTTTCATATACACGAAATACAGCGTTTTTATTATACTTTTCTTATTCTGCATATATATGCATATGCATACGAGTTGCTGATACGAAATATACAGTAATACCTGGTAATACGCTGTATTCAAAAGTCAGTCAGCAGGGCGCAACGCGTCACGCACCATCATTTATATTATATTTATATATTGTACGCGTATAACAAAAGTGTGTGCGCTGATGATGATCAATCGATTACTGCGTACAAGTGTCTCCCTTTTCTTTTTATATACGTATATATAATATATGCGACGTGCATGCGCAGACCGCAAACACACACGTATATACAATACATGCGTCCGTAATTGTATACAAAGCGCACAAGTGGGGGCGAAAACCGAGGAGGAAAACACGGCTCTGCAGCGAAAACAAAGAAAGTATTTGCTGCAGCAGCAGCAGCGCGTTGATCGCGAGCTGCCGGTCGGGTCATCCATTCATCCGTCGAAATTTTCGGAGCAACCAAAAACTCCATTTCGATAATACCGTATTAAATAGAGGCAAAACGCGTTCATCAATTGAAAAGGAAACAACACCCGTGGGAAGAAGATGATACTGAGATTGCGTTGGGAAGAGTGTCATCGTCAACGTGCTGCGCCAAGCGCTGCTCGCCGGTAAAAGGAAAGCAAAAAAGAACCCGTGCGAGCACGATTATAATAGCCGGTATATAGATATATACCGACATATACTATTTTTTCCCTCTCTCGCCGCGCGTATTATGCGGGAACGCGCGACTCTCGGGAGGATATAGCCTCTATTACAATATATATATTCAGAGGAGGAAGGAAGCTGCCGCAACGCTCCACACAGTAGTTTTAGTAGCTTGTGCGCGGCCGTCGGTGAGGGAGAGCATTAAAGAGTATATAGTGCCAGAAGAAGAGTCGTCGCGCCGGAGCGAAGCGCCGCGCATCCTCTCGGGGGAGGGCAACTCCTCTGATGCTTGGCCAGGAGGGAGGGAGACAGAGAGTTGTACGCAGGTAAACCATCAGAACCTCTATAGGCTGCAGTCGTAATTGTATTCGTAGTTCGTCCACGGGCAGAGGAGCTGCTGAGCACTTGAGAGCGGCGCGCACGGACCGCGTGCATATTATAACGGCGCTTTTGCGCGTCGAAGCAAGGAGGAGAGCTGCGCTGCATCGCGGCGAGAAACCGCACGGGAATAAGAAGAAAAAGGAGCGAGAGAGAGAGAGAGAGAGAGAGAGAGAGAGGAGAGAGGGAGAGAGAAATATTCACAGTGTCGAGAAACAGATAAATAAGTATAATAATATATACGGTGCGAGGAACTATGCCACGAATCAGGGACGAACTTCTGGAGAAGTTCGAGCTAGAGGGCAAGGACGATCCTTACAGCATGTTGTTGAGCAGCATCGACGCCCGCGCCTGCTACAAGCCTTATGAAAAAGTAAGTGATATGCATATCGGCAAAAACTCACATATATATGATATATATATATATATATATATATATATATATATATATATATATATATATATATATAAATACATATGTAATATAAATTCGACGGGTGGTTCTCGCTGGGTGCTGCTTGGGATGCGGTGTCAGCAGAGACAGAAAGAACGGGGCGAAAACAATGCGTAAAATGTGCACGCGCGCACACACGGGTAGACGGACGAGCGCGGCAACGCGCCAGTTCGTCGATGTATAAAATGTGCATGCGCGCGTGTGTACGTGCCGATGAGGCATTATAGAAGAGGAAAAGAAAGAGAGAGAGAGAGAGAGAGAGAGAGAGAGGAAAAGAAAGATTGAAAAAGCCGCTGTCGCGCGCGAAATCGCTCGCGCGCGCTCCGTAATTATCTCTTAATTAGCTCGCTGCTTGTTTTTATACAATTATCATGCAAGATTGTGTAGACTTCGGTTTCTCCCTTTTATTCGCTTTTTATATCCAATCGTCTCGCTCGAAATAATGACATTTCCATTTCTATATATATATATATATATATATATATATATATATATATATATATATATATATATATATCCTTTGTTATGCTTTAAATAATGAGAATAAATAGTGGATACAGTTTAGTTTCTTCATACTTTGACTGTATACATATTTCATTTTTTTCCAGAAAAATAGGTTATGTATTGTCCGACAGATTTGCATGCAAAGCATTTTACAGCGTAAAGTAAACATTGCATAATTCTTGCATTTTACATAGGTATAGTTCTGTATTTTTGCAACCAACTTTTTAAATATCACAAGTATCTTTTAGATTTTAATGAAATTCTTTTAATTTCAGGTAATGTTATTGATTGGGACTAATTAGAAGTTCTGTTTAATAATTGCTAATATTTAATTTTTCAAAATTTATATATTGGACTAAAGTATTCCTTAATGAAATATAAGTTCTGCACGAGTTCCTATTATTTAATAAATTTATTTACGGAAATTAAATACAATGTAATACTTTGTCGATCAAAATATATAATTTAAAAGAATGATAATATTTTGAATCAGTTTTGAAAAAATTTCTAATCAATTTAATTTTTAGATTAAGCATATTTGTTTTTGATCACAACTGTTTTGATAATTATTTAATGTAATTCATTAATACCAAAATTAACAAAAAAAAATTACTATCACTTTCAGCCTAATATTAATCAAAATTCTGTGTAGTTCAATTCCAGACATTTAGATATTTTCATTGCTAGATATTTTCGAGCACGTTCTACACGTTATTACCACTTGTTTACATTGATTTTTTTGTTGCAGATTTCAATTTAAGAATACTTAATTTAGGTTACGGTTTAAAAATAAAATAATAGCTTTTGCGCTAAAAAAAGACAATTAATTTTACTAAAAATTATACTACTTCTTTTTCAAATGTACAACTAGTAATTACTGAATTCTTTTTGACATGGTATATTGTGAAAAAATTCTTAAAAATTACCAAAGGCATTATAATTTGAAAGACGAATTTTTGTTTATATTTCCAAAATTGATGAATTATAATAATTTGGAAAAAATGCGTATCAAGCGTTAAGTTTAGAAAGATTTTTATGGTATAGAACGTTCGTAAATTTCTCCATTTCCCCTGTACTAATGAAGTTACAATATTCCTTTAATTAATGAAATTCCATAGCAATGAGTTCACGATATTTCAAACTGCACACGATAATGAGAGAGGGAGGAAATAAAAAAAAAAAAAAAAGAAAAAGAAAGAAAAATCTGGCGTAGCTTATCGAGCCGAATTATGCGCGTTTATCACCGATCTTATTTATATACCAAAGGCATTATCGCAAGAACCTTCCGGTTATTAACTCAAGAAAGCCTTTTACATTTGTAACCAGATACATAATATATAATAGACGATCGAGCGTAGAAAGTAAAAAAACGTGAGGATGGAGCGAAGAAGAAAACGGAAAAAATCTCGAAAACAACCAAAGTCCATCTGTGCATCGTCATCTATTATAAGTTCATACCGGTGCGGCTATATACGTGTCCTCATCAACATTCCGGTGTCGCGTCCTTCTGTATATGTACATATATATATATAGGCATAGTGCAGGTACACTACTGTATCCAGGTATACAGAGGTATATATATATATATATTATTTTCTAAACTATCGAGATAAACGGGGAAAGAATAAACCACTACGGGAGAGAAAGAGATGCCTGCGGGAGAACGACGGCGGCGGTGCCGGAGACAGACAGACTTGCCTTTTTTCGGTGTGCGCGCGTGTGTTGTTTCCACTATCTCTCCTTTTATATATATATATATATATATATATATATATATATATATATATATATATTTACCTACATACATATACATTTTTCTCTCTTTATAATACACTGGCTCATATACATATATATGTATATTTCTTTTCTCATTCCGTTACTGCACTTCTCTAGTATTGCTCGGTCGAGAGGGCTTAAGAGGATGACCGGATAAAATATACTACTTGTTGCGGCGTCGTCCCTACGGTTAATCCCAAAACGATTTTCTATTGCGCACGATATTTTACACACACGCGCGCGCACATACGCACAGAGAGAGAGAGAGAGAGAGAGAGAGAGAGAGAGAGAGAGAGAGATAAAAAGAGTATAACTGATGAAGATGCGATTCGCGGGAAGTTTTTTTTCGAGCAGCAACTCATCGTTGTAATTATGTATATGTATGTATGTATGTATGTATGTATGTATGTATGTATGTATGTATGTATGTATGTATATATATATATATATATATATATATATATATATATATATATGTAGTGTACAACGAACATCCTCTCTCGCCCCGAAAGACCGAAACTCTCTCGTGCGGCGCGGCGTCGGCCGTCCGCGTATATACACGCGACGTGCTCCAGTTATCGCCCCCCGCGCGCACGTACCGGAAACGAAAAACTCCCGAGCTCTTTACCATATAATATATATATATATATATATATATATATATATATTACCTGCGTACGAACGCGCGGCGTTTTGCTCGCCTTGCGTTCCGGCGTCGACGACGATAGCGCGCGCTCGAGATTATTTTTTTATTATTTTTTTTTTTCGGTATGTACATGTATATTACATATTCATGTAGCGATTGCTCCGAATCGTAATTTTTTAAATTTCGAAAGAGGCATGCGTGTATTTTACGAATATATCGAATTTTGTACGGAATGATTTCACTTCCTCGGAAAAGTGAAGCTTCTCAATGACCTCCCTTCAATCTTTCGTTCTACACATATCCATATAGAATTCACGAAAAAAAAATCAAGACAGGCGGAAAATTGTACATTTCTAAAAATATTGTGCTCAGACTTTGGTAAAAATTGAAAGCAAGACGTTTTGGATGATTTTTCGAATGAACTACTACAGTATTGATTTATTTATTTGTTGATTTTCTATACGTACGAAAGGGTCATTTTCCTCAAACATGTATTCACATATAACAAGCTCAAACTCTGACATCGAAAATAGGACAGACGTTATATTTTATAATAAAAAAAACCATCATTATTATTATATCTAGTGCTCCATTTGGTAGAGCAGTGTATTATATTTTAACAAAAATATATTATTTTTTAGAATGAATTATTATTTCATATGTTAACAAGAATCCCGTCTTTCAGTTAAGCCAAAGATTGCATCCTTCAAATGAAATGCAATGAGATGATTCATCGATATTACGTATACAGGTGTCAAACATGAATAATTTATAATTAATCCTTTATTTTGACGTTATACTTATCTCAGTGCGTAACAAAAAAAAAATTATTTTTATACAATTATCAATATAACATAAATATTTTTTTCGTTGAACTCGCGCGATACCATCTACGGTTCGGTTGAGTATACTGTATGCTATAATAATATTGGAAAGTATAAAAAAAAAAATTATTTAGAGACGATTCAATACATCGTTACACTTTAAAATTTAAAGACCTTTTTTTCATCGAGTTAACATGCTCGCATTGCCAATGGAACCGTATATTAGATTTTCAGTATTATAATTTTTTAAATACATTCGAACACGCGGTTTCTCTCACTTTTAAACAAACTGTTATCGACTTTTAATTTAACTCCGTCATAAATCTGATATATATTTATACGAATATGATATATACGCATAACGTCCACTTGAAGTTGTGAATCTTCCATTACAATAATAATGTCTCAGTTGCATAACGGTGCATTGTGTGTGTGTGTGTGTGTGTGTGTGTGTGTGCGTGTGTGTGTTCAACCTGCTGCCAATATATGTAATTAAATCAAGCGTCCATATAACGATCCATTTTTATTCGGCGCTAATCAATTTTGAACTATCGACGTGCAGCCAATGCATTGCACTTTACATCTATATAGTTACATATGCGCAAAGTATATATATATATATATATATATATATATATATATATATATATATATACCGCTATTCTCTCCCGCGCATTGGTTCGTTTTTAATGGGGCGGTTCCGGCAATTAGGATAAATTAGGTAATGCGGACAACAGTCTAGAAAAGAAAAGTCGGCGTAGGTTATACATATATATATATATAGGTTATATATATATATATATATATATATATATATATATATATATACGGCAGAAGGCTCGCGCGCACTGTAAGCTCCCCGCGGCACGCATGTGCGACGTGTGGCGCGCTCGCGCGCGTAAACGCCGGGGCCTGGCACATTTTTTTGCCATCGGTACGATAATTAAGTTTACAACTTTTGCACCGCGCCGTCGTTTACCCTGGCACCTGCTAACGCATTCTTCCCTGTGATATATATATATATATATATATATATATATATGCAAGAGTAGTCCAATCCTATAGTTTATTTTGCCGTAGAAATTATGTCGCGCGTGTATAAAGTATGTATACATAACAATTTTTGTATGACGGAAATCGAAGAAAGAAAATCGACGGGTAAAAAGGTCGAAAGAATGGTAAACTGAAATTAATCGGATAAAATTTATTTGACGTTATTTCCGACTAGTTCAGACCCAAATATATTACCTTATGAGACGAAAATAAAAATTTTAATTATTCGACGAATTATTTATCAAATACTCGAAAGTTAACTCAGAAGCTATCCCCGAATTTGAATCTATGTTTCGCGCCGTGATGACGTCAGTTCACTAAAGAGAAATTTGACTATTAAAAATATACCGCGATCTCGAAATTGGGGCCGATCGCATAGGTACGTCGACGTATGTCGAAATTATCGAGTAGTCAATTGGAGCTTTTATTTTTGCTTGTAAATACACTCCCCCCCCCAACTGAATTATTGTTATTGTCAAATGTTCGTACTCCATTGTCTTAATCATCGTAATATTTCGAATCAAATGCATCGACTTCTCGCTGATTTACTAACCTGATCGTCGAAGCGCAAAATAGAGATTCAAACTTAGGATTATACTTTTCGCTTCGCAAAGGAAAAATTATTTATAAAGATACATAAGTAAAGAAATCCACAAGTATATTTTCCATTTTTAATCATAAACTATAATTAATCATAAACATTTCATCATATAAATATCATATAAATATAACTCGAATCAGAATCATTTCAAGATATATTTAAAAATTGTCTCAATTCCCCGATTGTGTGCGCGCAAACCGGCGCAAACACTACAGTAAAATTGTCTATAAAGATATAGAATCTCGAAAGCCAAGTAGGAGAGACCACTCCCCGCACTGATAAACCGATAATATAAATGAGGGTGGGGAATCGATGTGTTACGTGTACTGCATATGAGTAAACGCGTGACTCTTTTTTTTTGCACATTGGGGGATCGCACGCGCGATGAGGGACGAGATTAGATCCTATACATATTACATGCAGATAGATACATACATGCGCGTCCGCGCGCGCGCGCGTGTGTGTGTACATAACGCGTAATTATCTGCGTATACGATAAGTCGTGCGAGGACGGTGTATGTATGCGACAGTTAACGGTAATACGAACGACATCAGGTTGTGGATTATGCCGGTATATATTTTAGGAAAAAATTATCGCAGCTATATACATACATATATATAATTTTTTAATTCCAACTAATTATCGGTGAATATATATATATATAATAAAGATTTATATCAACATTGCGCTCATCGATATAAAATGCTGATTATTCCCCATCTTTTCCATCGATGACGAAACTTTGATAGAATGAACAAGATTTTTATAAATGACTGTATATTAATATATAGATATAAAATAACAGATCTTCATAAAAATAGTATATAAGTAATTTTGTTGTTCAAAAGAAGTTATTTAATTTATTGCTAAATGGAGGAAATAAACAAAAGCATTAAATTCTTTTTGTCACGACATTAAGTTTATCATATGTAGTTTGTCACATAAAAAAAAAATTTAAGTCAATCTAATGTACGTGTAGTCCTCTATTTCGACCATAATGCCTAATTGAGTCATGTTCGTGTTAGGTCGAATAGTTTACTACGTGCGCGTCTCAGAGACTGAAAAATCTACAGCGCATTGAAAGAAAAAAATGCTCGTTATCGGGCCACACTCCGCTGTCTGTTTCTTCTGAAGCTTTTTGAGAGAATCGTTTAAATCGAGTTCAGAGACGCATGGAAATCTTGTTTAATTAGAAGAATTTTCAAGCAATTACATCAATGCTTTACAATGATCAGCACTGAAAATGTTTTCTATTTATTTTTTCGATATCGTCTTGTTTTGAGAGGTATTATAATTTTTGTTTTTTTTTTCGACTCTAAGTCAAGATAGATGTAAAAAAGCATCTTTTTAAAATTAACATGTCATTGAATAACAAGCTGGAAATTAATATATAAAGATACACTGGCGTTTTTTTGTTTTTTATTTTGTTTTTTTGTTTTCAGAAACAGATCATCAGAGCGTCTTAAAAACTATTACTAATATATAATTCGCCCATCAATTTTCCAGTTATACTAATATCACTTCAACAATATAAATTTATTTCTTCAAAAAAATTACAATCTCCTTTTAAAAAAAGTTGGAAGATTCTTGATTGACCGCTAGGTATGTCTGACAAAAAATAATTATATTTCATATGGAGAGAATCGTATCAAAATATATCTCATTATTGTAATTAAAAAGGAAAAAATGGAAAAAATTTTTTTACAATGAATCATATGACGTGTAATAAAAAATGGAAAAAATTTTTTTAAAATGAATGACAATATATGTTGAAACTGGTATTCAACATCGGTTCACTTTGTCTAAATTGACCAACATATTTTCTAGACTTGCAATTTTTTAATATATTTTTTAATTTCGTGTGAAAATAATAGAAGAAAACAAGTATATTGTACTTTTAATGTGCAATATATATGTATATCTAAACTGATTTGAGTCGTGTTTTACTAAAAAAGTTAAAGGGTGTCTTCATAAAATGTCAATAGAAGTCAATAGAATAAAATATTTTTAGTTTCTTAAAAATTGAAAGTAAATTATTAGTTTTCAATGGTAGAGATTAGATTAATTCGATCAGAATATATTCTGCTGTTATAATATAGATAAATCATTCTTACAATGAGTGCTACTGGTTTTTGAAATTCGTGAAAATCTTTAAACGTGTTATCAGTAATGTATTAAAGAAATATAATAGTTTTCATTATCCTAAAGTTCTAAAAATAATAATTAAAGAGCTTGAGAATGTATTTTATACAATGTAAATAACGTATATAAATATTTATATATAAAAACTTTATACATTTATACATATATAGATGTATATGTGTATGTGTATGTATATAAAGAACGTGAACAAAAGATTTTAGTAATTATAAATAATCTATAAAAAGCTCCGGTAGAACAAATATTAATTACAAAGAGTTTCGATTCTGTAGATATTATAATATATGTTACTATTTCTATCAGAATCGATGCAATGCTCTTGAAAAGAATTCATTTGACGCCTATTCACAGATGCTTCTTCGAGCGTCACACTTACCCACATATTACTATCTCTAGGTCTATAGATGCATATATATATATATATATATATATATATATATATATATATATATATATATATGCAAAATGAAAGGAAGATGTACATAGGATGCATGGCACATCAGATTCCGCGTACTGTTTATGTCGAAAGGGGATCGAAGCGCATCTTATGGCCCATTTAGAAAGCAAAAAGATGAAGATACGAACGCGCAATCACATTCTCCAGACACATATGCGCGCGCGTACACACACGTACAAAGAGAGAGAGATGCGAAAGAGAGAGATAATAGATAGAAATATGTCTCCCATACACTGCGTAACGTCAATAAGAAGATATACTTAACACATACTATGGTAATACTTAACATCTCAGCTGACTCATACGTAATCTTGACGACCTCGCGCAATGAGGACTCTATTCGCTGTATTGAGAATCAAATGCGCATCATATGTGTATAAATGCCGACGAGAAGGATATTAGAAAGAAATCGAAGGAAAGGTGCCCTGTGCATAAAATAATCCCTATGCAAAAAATATCATTACCTCCTGGTGGATCTTATTCGACGCTCTGTATAAAATGTATATGTGTGTAAAGATATGTTTGACCCTAACGAAATAGTTTATTGAAAATCGCCAGAGTGTATCGAAGGACCTCATGTGATTTATTTTTAGATCCTTTTTGGTTATCCTCAATTTCATTGGACGCATTGAATCAATTAAACTTGGTTTGGTCTATTTTATGGATTTGTAAATCTTCAGTGATAGATTTATCACATAGACTTTCCTATATGTATCAGTAATAAAAAAAAATACTTAAAAAAAGTTTCAGAGTAGTCGGTCAAATGTATGAAGAGCTATGTGAAAATCAAGGCATAACGAGAAATTGTTACTTCAATTTTTAAGCTCTCCCTTCGAGCGTTTCATACACACAGTAGCCTTTGGATCTCGAGCCGAACTCTCGTTCTTACATAAGATTATAAGGCTCGTATGACTTACGTGGCGTGCAAAACTTTAGAGGTATTTTTTTTAATGAAAAACTCGGTAAATTTTACGCGCAAAGCCATACCAATGTCGGCTTGCTGGTACGCTGTGTGCACGGGGTTGACGTGCAAGGGATAAAAGAATCGATTTAAGCGCCCGTGGCAATCCGACGTATAATGAATTCGAGTCTCGTAATATAATACCGCTTATTGCATATCTGATCATTAAATTGACGTGTAATTAAGCGGAAAAGTATACGAAAATCAGTGCAGGATTGTTGTTTTTTTTTTTTTTTTTTTTTTTTTTTGAGAAACATTTGATATGAAATTTGAAGAAGAAAAAAACCCTGAAAACCTGTAATATCCAGAACGAAGTGAGGCAAATTTCTGACAATTGGCTTTATGAATTCTTTTCATTAATTAAAAGTAAATGAAAACGGCGATAGCTTCTATTAAATATTATGCAAATACAAAAGCTGACTATTGCCGTCACGTCCATCCAATATTTTTATGAATATAATTTTGGCAAAGCGCATTATAAAGTCCTTTATTTAAATGATAAACGCCAGCTGAACTCTTCCGTGGGACGACAGCAGGCGATCCCTGCCCAGACGTGCGCGGACGAACGCGAAAACTGAAAATCAGCGGACGAAACTGCATACGCACTTGAAGGGAAAACAATACGGGCGGCGTCTTAATTGGTTCCAAGAAATCAATCGTAGGTGATTAAATTAAGCACAATTTTTATCGCGAATTTCGCGCAATCTTCTAACGTCCTCTCGCAACAAGTCGCTGTGCTAGCGAGGCTTTATTCATTTTGTTTTTTCCTTTACATTCCAATTTTCAGTCACGAAATGGACGACACGTCGGCCAAGGCAAAAAGAGTGCAAGAAAAAATGTTCAGGTCTCGATCGATTTCGACCTTTTTGTAAATCGATGGGACATTCATGTGAGGGGGATCATGAGATCGTATATGGTACTATAAGGTGCAAGAAAAAAATTTCTTCTGATTCGACAGGGAACCGCTCATATTAAAGGCATACTCGCACACACACGCGCTCGCCCAGACGCACACATTATATATATATATATATATATATATATATATATATATATATATATAGATTATAATATCGCATGGACGGTCGCGCTCGCCTCCGATGCGCATCATCAGGTGCAACGAAACAAAATACACACGAGAGAGCCAATGACAACCGATACACCTATCTCTATTATAAAGTCAATCGGCCGCCTCCGATTCCGAGAGTATATATATATATATATAATCCAAATACGCACGTAAGGGTCGCCCATCGCTTTCAAGAATATCTCTTACCTCTAAAAATATATATATCGGCCCCCCCACCTCCGCCGCCGCCCCCGTTTCTTTCGAATTATGCGGGCACGATCGAGCGACGAGGCGTATTTCTTTTTGCGCGCGCGCGCGCCGCGTTGTCTGTCGACGTCGTCGTCGTGATCCAGCTACAGCGACCGGTAATTGGAGAACCCCCGCACGCCCTACTATATATGTACCTTTTTGTTGTTTTTTTTTTTTTTTTTTTTTTTTTTTTTTTTTTTTTTTTTTAACGGGAGTTCGTCGTGCAGGCTCGTCGGCTCGGCATACACACACACACACACAGCACAAAGGAGAACTGACATTTTGTGTACGCTAATTATTCATTACCTTTTATTCATCGGGCGAGTTATATAAAAAAAAAAAAGGAGCGAAAAAATAAACGAAGAGTCGTCTTATTGTATATTATATCTATAGATATAGTATAACTTGGTGCGCCCGCGCGCGCAGGACTATTAAAATTAATATTTCCGTGAACATTGATAAGATAATTGTCCTTTCTTTTCGTCGAGGGATATGCACGGGTGTCTCTGTGTTTGCGCGCGTGCGTGCGTATGTGTGGGTGGGTGTGCTCGTTAGCATAAGTAGAAGAAACTGTATAATAGGAGCGCTTTAGTGGGGTTATTATATAGACTCACTTGACTTCCTTTGGCGATTTGCAAACATCTTTCAAGATTAACGCCGCGGGGGATTATTTCCATACGCTCGTGCATTATGGGACGCGCCTACAGTACTGCATTTTCAACCCATGGTAAAACAATTGTAATAATTATGCAATTTCTGATGCATTCTAACATTTTTATTTTATTCATTCTACGTGAGTAAAAAAGAAATTTAATTCCTTATCTTTATATGCGCTATATATAAAAAATTGATAATGCCTTATTTTTTCCAATATATATATATATATATATATATATATATATATATATATATATATATATATTATATTATATATATTGTTTTTTCTACGAATGATCGGCACTCCATAATATGTTCTTCAAAGAGATATAAATGAGTGTATAGAACAATTCGCAGAAACTGACTCGTTGTAATCGGTAAATTCTTTAGTAATTATTTCAATCATGTTTTTCCTCCTTTTTTTTTAATCGAAAAAATTTTGCTATCGAAGTCGATCGAGGAACATATATGGAAATCCATATGTGCTCGCAATTATGTTTTTGAATCCGCAAAAGAAAAAATGTTTTCTGGTATTACGTATATTTTCTCGTCGATCATCTATATATACAACATTGTAAAATAACCTGTCAGAAACTTTCAACAATATATTGTTTCTAGGCCACTGTATTTATACTTACTCACTCACTTACTTACTTACTTACTTACTTACTTACTCATAATATCCGTACTCATTTTAGACGAACTTTTCTTTTTGCACCAGTAAAGTTTTTAAAAGGAAATATTGAAAGAGGGGGAGAGAGAGAGAGAACGTTTTCTAAGACTATTGTGAATATTTGAATTAAAGTAATACAATAATCGCTGCTCCAAAAAGACCTTGCTGCTGTAAAAAATCATTGTTCCATGTTTTTGTAAAAGCTCTCGGTTAAAAGTGACGAGTGTGTTTGAAAACTCGTGGCGCGCGCACGCACACACACAGCAAGAGAGAGAGAGAGAGAGAGAGAGAGAGATTTTCATAATTGATTTTCTCATGCGACACAATAACGTTTATTGAAATTTATAAATTATTAATCACAAAACTCAAAGACGTCGTTGAGCAATTTGAGTTCGCTCGTTCCGAAAATCTGCAATTGATTAGGTAGTTTTTGTTTTTCACCTAGAAACCCACATATCGATCACGCGCGTACGCGGCTTGGAGCAGATATTTCACCTTAGCGTATACGTAATAAACACGTGAATTTACCATATATTCACATATAATATATAACCTAGGGGGAAAAGACGATTCTCCCAAATACCCGTCCAGGCTTCGACGTACATTAAAATTACGCGTGAAATTGGGATATGCTGAACTCGAAAAATTTTATATATTTAAGCGAAGTTTACCCTAAACTTATGATTTTTTTGACACAGTTCAACGACCTATCAATGTCTCGCAACTTTCGTTCGATGTTCGTTGGTATAAATTTATATTCACACGTTTGGAATTTTTATTGCAACTGAAATTTGTCAGACGTTCTTATACATCGTCAAGCCTTGACAGACTTTGCCAGGCATTGGCAACCATCCCAATCGGAGACGTCAAGGTGTGGACAGCCTGCAAAAGATTGATAATCCTGGAATAGCGAGGGAATTTTACGAGGACGCCTGGAAAAAATTTTCGTTTTACAGTAATTAATTGAAAACAATTCTATTGGGTTTCGACGTGTTCAAACAGTATTAAAATTTATTTGGTTACAGTCCAGTTGAACAAGTAGTCGAATATCAAGCAACAGCGCTCTTTTGCGACATAAAACTCGGGAGTAATTTTCATTACACGCAAATATATCTCCTGATCGCTCGCAAAAATTACTTTTGATTACGACGAAAAATGCGTATTCTTTCGCGTGAATTTTGGAATATTGACATTGTCTTTTGATTTAATTTACCATAAAGATATCATTGAAAGCCAACATGAAAGATTTGGACGAATTGAAACGAGCATGTAATTTACAGGTATATATATGTCTGAAAAAGTGAATATGGAAAGAGGAAGATAAAAATAAAATTGTATACATCAGATCTGATCAAAACAAAAAGGTTTTAATTTCATGGAAAAATTTGGTATCCTTAGGATTTTCGATGTGCAAATTTTATTGGTCAAATATATTTATAGGCACCGTGGTGGCAATTTTTGGTCAATGTTGGGCAAAATTTAGGAATATTTGTGAATATATCATCGGTAAAAATTCACTTCTACTAAAGTACGTCAATATATATATATATTATATATGGTTTATTATAAAATCAAGCCTCGTCGGCTTTTTACGTATTCAAGTGACGCAAACACATATACACAAGCTCGCGCGCGCGCACGCACACGTACACACAATATATAAACGAACTACACGGGTCGTCCTCGTGTCACCTAGAAACCTGATTCAACGCAGTTATATAGCGAAACGTGTGTACCAGCCAAAAAGTCAGATAGGGATCTCTCTATATTATCTCCTCACCTCGCGTTCTCTGCCGGTGGGCGCGCACAAAGAAATCGCGCACCCAGCAGACGAACATCGAGAGAGGACTCCCCACTCCGGCCTAAGTATAATCGAGAGGCTCCCGCCCTCGCCCCCCGGGTAGGCTCTGAACACACACACACACACACACACACACACACACACACACACACACACACACCGAGGTTGTATAGCCGCGTGCGCAATCGATTCCCTTGCGGCCCTTTCTGTACACATAATGCACCCGATGTTTTCTATAGGTCAAGCCGCCTCACCTATTATATACACGGTATTTCCGCGCGGAATAATATCACGCGCACGCTATATACCGATATGTCGCGTCGTATCAGCGCGGGAGAGTGTGTGTGTGTGTGAGAGAGAGAGATAGAGACATCGAGCGAGTGAGTTTCGACGGCTGCTCCGAGATATAAATCATATTATACGGCGCTCGTCGTCATCATCGTCGTCATCGACAGCGCGCGCACCCGACGCCGGGCTTTTCGCCGCACGCGCATCCATCCACCCATCCATCCCCGTCGGTACGTCCGTCCATCCGTCATACAGCACAAGTACAACGCAAGGCAAGGCGGCGCGGCGCTGCGATGCGATGCGATGCTCGCGGGCGGCGCATTATAATAGGCCTCGCGCAGTTCAGCAACAGCGTGCACATCAGTCGCGCACTTGCCATCGGCCGCGCGCGGGCGTTCCGCCTGCCGATGCACACACACACACACACACACACGCGCGCGCGCAAGCACACCGTGCGTCCGCTCGCGTTGATTTATAATATATACTCATCTCCCCCTCCACCCCGCGTACACCCTTCATCCCCAAGTACCCGACCCTCTTGTCGCGAAAGTTTCTCGCTCCTCGCTGTACGTGGTAATATATATATATATATATATATATATATATATATATATATATATATATATGCATATATATTTATGTTTGTTTATAACAGAAAAAGTAAAAATTGTCTTTTTGCCTGTGCGCCCCTCTGTTGATCCATTGTGCGCGCGCTTGAATATATATATATTTCGGAGCAGTCGATCGGAGGCGGTTCCCGACACGCCGATTTCCTATATTTAGTTGGAAAACGAGTGGTGAAAATGTGTTCTTTTTCTCTCCCTCTCTTTCCTTCGTATATTACACGTACATAAGAGCTCTTAGTTTTTTTTTCGCTTTTTTGTTTTGTTTTGTTTTGTTTTTTTTTTTTAATTTTTCTAAGGGAGGGAGAGAAAGCGTTAAGTGTACTGCAACATTCGAAGTGCGAAACGTTCCTGGTGCGAATGCGCGTGTTGCATGGCACCTGTGTCGTGCGCGTTCGTGTGTATTTTTCTCCTTCTTTTTTTTGTCTGTCTTCTATTTCGCGAAGTATTGTACACGAGTGAGACTGTGCGCGCGAGCAGGAAATTGTACATAGGGCGTGGGGGGAGGGGGGGCTGATGAAATTTCACGCGGCCGTTTCTGATTATTGTTCGTTGCGACGGCGCGGCGGCCGACGACGATTGATAATGCATTAATGTTTGCAGACAGTTTTAATGGAGGAGGCGCACTACTGCGAACGACACTTGGAATTCCACCTGAAAATTATATATAATTTTTTATTTTAATATCTTTAACGCATAATATATTATATGTATATTAATATATTACATAATATAATACATAATATATTATATGTCTGAATACCGCTTGAACTAAGTTAATGACTGTTGATGAATTATATACATTCCGTCGCTGATTGTCGACAGTATTTGGAAGCATAAATAGAACGACGTTAAATAACATAAAAAAATTATATATATGTATAGATGTATATATATTGTACATAAAATTAGAGCAGATTATGATCCGTTGTGTATATATATATATAAATATTTATTGAATTTTTGTGCTTAATATATATATATATATATATATATATATATATATATATATATATATATATTACTACCTTCCTGAACCAGTTAATAAAGAGTTTCGATTTATTGGAACTTGACGCGGTCAGCGCGGCTATGGAAAATCCAGTGATAAAGGTATACTCAAGCGTTGAAGCTATAAAATCCTCCTTTTGATTGATTTATTAATTTTTTTACCTGCATAGTAAAGAAGTACGTGCATCTACTCTTAGTTTATAGATAGTTTTTATAGTAGTTATTAAATCGAGGTTTAAATCCTTTTTCTTATATATATATATATATATATATATATATATATATATATATATATATATGTATATATTTGTATAACTATTTTAAGTAATTATCATTATTATTATTATTATTATTATTATTATTATTATTATTATTATTGTTGTTGTTGTTATTATTTGTTAGTTATTGATAAGTATATTACACTCAAAAAAATTTCTATGATCAAGTAAATATTGCCATTTTCTATATCAATAATGTATTTCCTTAATTTAAGAGATAATATTCACTAGTTTTTACGAAGTTAATACAGTTAATACAGATTTTACAAAATTAAATACGGTTTTTATGAATTACAAAAAAAACCTATTGTAATGACGTAACGATCGTCTAATCAAGTTAGGCGAATTTTTTTACAGAAC